>VXBJ01001165.1:59974-79696 GCA_013400055.1 Nycticryphes semicollaris
AATGGGGCAAACAAAGAAATTACCTAACCTTGGTTGTTATAGCAATAAGTATAAGCACGGGCCTCTCTGGATACCATTCCTTGGTATAATCAGATCATATAGCTGTGAGAGTGAACTGTTTTCTGAACAATATACTTTTAATTTCAGAGATTAGTTAGTTAGAAGAGGTTCAGCTAAAAAAAGTAAAATTACTGAACAGAAAATTAGTTCATTTCACCTCAAACCAGGACACATGCAAAGTGCACTTTCCAGTTAAAATCAATAAAATAGGCTGTATTTTTTTATAGCGCAGCCTATTTGAGGAAAAAGCTTTCAGTTGCAGGAGTGCAAGGAAGTAAGAGGAAGCTCCCTGTATCACTCCAGAATACACAAGAACAAGCTAAACTGAGAGATAATATAATAGTCTCATGTAGAAATTCCCATGTTTCAGCTATTATGAGACAGAGTTGAAAAAAGTAAGCTCAAAATCAACCATGCTTTACTGTCCCAGGAATTTCAGAAGAGAAGGCTTTTAAGCAATTCTTATTTAAACTAGTTATTTAAAAGACTAACTAGCATAACAGGTAAAAAATAATTAAAAATAATAAAAATACGTGTTCATTATTTCCTGCTTATGACTAAACATATTTTTTTGCATACCTCAGTGTTTACAAAACGAAGAAATTAGAAGATTCTTGCACAGTTCTTTCAGTTCAGCCACACTTGACAATAAAGAAGGTAACAAGGAGAAGGTTGTCTTCCAATGTCCAGGTACAATGTTTAAGTAGGCATAGACATGAATAAAAAGAGTTCAGAATTGTCACATTGTAATGAAAGAAATTATGTCAGTACACTTAAAATTGTCATGCAGTAGTTAATGATGTTACCATGCGTGAGTTTAATTTTGAAACAAAATACATAAAGCTAAATAAAACAAAAAATATCTTTAAGTCTAAAAGATTCATCAACTGTTTTAAAGGAGGTATTTTTCATTAGCAACCATCAGAAATACAGTATTGCAGATGCTCACACTTGACCTGTCTCAATAAAAATAAACAAGTTAATTCTAGTTAGACATTTCATAATTTCTTAGCATTTCAAAATATATATGTGACAGATTGAAAGTGGGAATTCTAAAGGCTTGTTCCTCACAAAAGACAAAAGTGTGTTAGATAGAAGGGAGTATTCATTGGCATCATTTATGAATACAGAATCACAGAATCTTAGTGGTTGGAAGGGACCTTTGAGATCATCGAGTCCAACCGCATTAAAAAAAAAACAAAACAAAACCAAACAAACAAACAAAAAAACCACCACAAAACCAACAAACAACAAAAGACCCACACACAAAACCAACCAACCAAACAAAAAAGCCACCCACCAACTAAACCCCACACCCACAACCTGCTGGCCACACTGTTCCTGATACAAGCCAGGATGCTATTGGCCTTCTTGGCCACCTGGGCACACTGCTGGCTCATGTTTAGCTGGCTGTCCACTAACACTCCCAGGTCCTTTTCTGCCAGGCAGCTTTCCAGCCACTCCGCCCCAAGCCTGTAGCGCTGCCCGGGGTTGTTGTGACCAAAGTGGCAGGACCCAGCACTTGGNACGAATACCTCTAGCTGAGGGGAAAACAAAGACTGTCTCTTTTTACAGAGGCATTAGAAAAAATAAATTATATACAGAAGTCGATTCCTGCCTCTAAATATAATGATATTAAAAGAAAAATGTGATGAATAGATTATGTACATTAGTGTGATAATGGAAAAGAGGAAATGGCACAATTTTGTTACAACAAATTTTCTCAGTAATTTTGTAAATGTGGGACATATATGCAAATTTTAAACAACGATTCTCTGCAGATTCACAGTACCATTGACAAAACACTGAAAAGGATAATTCTATGTTTCCTTAGCTACAGCTTGTCAGTTGAGGTTAGAATACAATTAATACATCATTTCAAGCTTGATGGATGTAATTTAATTTGCTTTAATTAAAAATACATAAAAAAGGCAACACAAACAAACAAACAAAAACCCCAAAATCAAGGAGCTTTCCAGGAAGCTATGAGAGATCAGAATTATCATTACACAAAGAGTACTAGTAACCTGGGAAAAAAATAAACAAAACTGGAACACTTGAATCTGTGAGATATTTTAAAGGAAAATAAGTAAGCAATGGCCATGGCAAGGCCAAAAATTGTCTGAAGGTTGAGAGTTATACTCTTAACCCAATCTTTTGTCACTGCATTTACACAAAGACATATTTGTTGTTTCACCAAGTTGATATATATATTTATCTGACTCTTTCCCTGTCAATAGTTCTAGGTATATAGCTGCAAGAAAGCAACAGAAAATCTTACAGAGAGGTTCTTAAACAAATAGATTATACTTTAAGAGACTAATCTAAACACACATCGTTTTTGCAAGATTTCTTTGTTTTCTTTGCTGTTATCATTATGACTGTGACCTATATTTTGGATATAGAGTCATATGACCGTAGGGTAGCGCAGGTGAGAAGGGATCTCAGGAATTCTATAGTCCAAGTTATTGCAAAGGTAGCTCTGAAGTCAAATCTGCTTACTAAGATCACTGTGTATCAACGTGAAGGGACAGACATGGCAAGAATGAAATAAGGATTACAACCCTGTACTTCAGGAGAGATAACTTTCACTTCTTCAAAGACATACTTGGAGGAATCCCATGGATTAAGGCTCTAGAAGGTAGGGGGAATCGAAGAGTGTTAGTTAATATTCAAGGACCACTTTCTCCAAGCTCAAAATCAGGTTATCCCTATGAGTAAGAAATCAAGCAAAGGAGGTAGAAAATGTGCATTGATGAGCAAGGGGATTCTCAAAAAACTCTTATGGAAGAAGAAAAATTACAGAATGTGGAAAAAAGGAGTGACCACATGGGACGAATACCGGAACGTTGTCAGAGCATGATGCAGAGATGTAACAAGGAAGTTTAAGGCCCAACTAGAAATAAATCTTGTAGGGAATGTCAAGGACAACAGGGTTTCTTCAAGTACATTGGTAGCAAAAAGGAGAAAAAGTGGGCCCACTGCTGAGTGAGGTGGGTCTTCAGCCTCCAGGAAAGCAGGGCTCCATTCTGTGTAATAGTTTTGTGGGAAAAAAAAATGTCATAACTTCAAATGTTCCCCACTTCCTTATTCTTCCCTCAGCTGGGCATGACATCCTGTGGTCCAGCATATCCCTTTGGTGCATTCTCAGTCTGCTCACTGGCTGGTGGTGTGAAAAGTAGAAAAGTCTAAACAACAACCAAAACCACCACTGTGCCCATCAAAACTATGTCTCATCCTAAATCGAAAACATAGAACTAAACCAGCTTCTAGCAAGACAAACAACTCCACTCCAGCTGAAACCATGACACCTATTGAACCATTTACCCACTTTTTGAATGATAGGCGATACCAATGAGAAATAGATCAATAAAATGTGGAGGAACTGTGGAGGAAAATAACATTTTTCCTCCTCAATACACCAGGAAAACTTATAAAAGGTACTGTAAAATCAAGCAAACCTCAACTTTACTCAGAAATCTAAATTTTGGCTTATCGTTGAGATATTTATGCATACAATATAAATCTTGATTAGGGTGATATTAGGCTGAAGTTCTCTTTTCTAAGATTAATTTTTATTAAGTTCCCCAACTATTTAACCCAAGATTATTTTCCAATTAAATGGATGATTGATTAAAAATTTAATAGAGGAAATACATACAGTGGAAACCAATTGAATCAGCTGCTGTTTCAGTTATCAGTAATGATACTGTAATTCTATATATTTTCTGTCATGATTGTATCAAAAGCCAAAGTTTTAATTTTTTTGTGATGATAGAAATAATTTGTATCTCTCTGTAAGGAAGCAATAAAGGATAGGAAATATGTCTTTTTGGTTTTTTTTTAAATGTTTCATTCAGCTTTATCATTTTGTGTCTGAACTATTTATTTACATAAATACCAAATGTCAAAATGCATCTATTCCAAAGCACTTGGTTAAAGAGACCAATTTTTTATCTTAATTCTTTGATGGGATATTTTTCTTAACATTTTGTTTTATACTGTATTAAATTGTTGAAATTTGCTGTATATAATTCTTTTCATGCTTCTTGTCTCTGCAAAGCAAGTGTATTTGCCTTTGGTAGCAATTATTCATAATGTATTTTTAATATGTGATGTTAATGGTAATTCACATATGGAAACCATTAAAATATCAACATAATAAAATTAACAAAAATGCAAATATATTTCTAAGGTATGCCTGAGTACTTTAAAAGACTCTGGGCAAAAACTGTATTATTTCTTTTCTATTTGACATTAATTCTGTAGGAAAAAAAAAAATAAAAAATGAAAAAACACAGTCAAAACACTGTGAAATAAGAGAAGCAATATTTTTAACAGCATTACATTAATTCCTTTCTAAACCCTGTTTAATACTGCAATTATTGGAAAATATTTGATAAATTTAAAGGATTGTTATTTTTAGCAACTGCATCAAACAAAAATAATTATAATTAAATAAAAGTGTGATACTTTAAATAATAGCAATGGACACATAATAACTACTTGTTGCAGATGACTTTTTAAAATCAAACTGAGGTTCTTAAAATACAGTATGATATCAATGCAATATTCTTTTGGCTGCCTACATCATCTCATTTATCATGTAAATCATGTGGCAGCAGTATTAAAAAAAAGGTGGGTTTTGTCTTACTCCAATATAAAAACCATTATTTACAAAGACTATGAAAGGTTGTAGTAAGAAATTGCTACTTACTACAGAATAAATAAACTGTAAAAGTATGTGCTATAAATTGTACACATGTAAATCTTCCAGATACATAGCAATAAATAATATTATAATTTATTTATTACTCAAAGATGTTTGTCCCATCATAAACATGACCTCAAGCTTCTGTTTTGCCAAAGTGAGTTAAAGGCTCCTGAAGTCCCCAAAAGGAAGAAAGAGTACTACCTAGATTAAAAAGATTGAAACATATTTAAATTGAAGAAGTTCAGTGTAAAATTGTACTCTTTAGGTTTTGGTTCTGATTAAAAAAAAAAAAAAAAANAAAAAACCCCAAAAAAACCAAAAACCAAACAACTGAATTAAAACTAGAACACATGGATTGGAAGAAGGAGAAGTAGCAAATTTCTGCAAATATAAAAGTTTCAATTTTGTGATGATTTTTGTGGTCATAGTCTTAGCACTTCCTCAAACACTATTTTACAAATAGTTCACATAGTAATAATTCCTCGTATTATATTATGCAAACACCATTATGTATATCCTTTAAGACATGATGGTTTTATGGTACTTTTTATTTGCAAGTTTCCAAGGTATCTTACGTTTTTGCAAAAAAATTCAACTTACTCAATGTGGATTACACAGGGAAATTACTTCACCTTTATAGAAACAATAATTTCTGAATAGTGGTGTTTAAAAGTATATAGCACTGATCAAGCAATGGAGAATAACGCATCCAGACTACAGAGGCTAAAATTTTGATTAAAAGATGAATTGAAAAGCATGTTAAAATAGTTGTGGTCAACTTTTCTACTGTGTATAATCACTAAAACTTTAAATATTTTGATTACTCTGAAAGTTGTTCTCTATTCTGCTTTGAAATACCAGACCTTTAAGTTTTCATTTCTTCCTCTCCCTCTTCTCTTATAAAGGAGTATTTTTATAATAAGAAATTAGAGAAAGTGTATTTTTCTTTATCACCAAAGATAGTGTCTGTGCAATTAGGGATTTCCTTCAAAAGTACCTCATCCTGACACCTTTTGCCTTGTGAAAACTGACAAAAGCAGAGCCAGAGGTGCTCTGACTCCAGCCATAGTAATGCCATTGAAGATGACTCACAGTTTTGTGCAAGAAAAGTAGTAATCAGTAAACCCTGTCAGGTCTCTTTCCTAAAATAAAAGGTAATTCTTTCTATCTCTGTTGCAATCACACAATGAACGGCAGCTAATCCTGATGTATAATTCCGGACAAAATGATTATTCTTCTTCCAGTAATCCACCATCTGATGAGTCACTCCTTACTTTCTGACTGATGGATAGGCAGATGTCCTACCAGAACGAAATGTTTCACACACCAAGGTCAATAATATTGATATTTCAAGCCTGCTTAGGAGCGTATTGTCAGTTACTGTGAATCAGCCACCATTCTCATCACATCTCTGTGCCCTCTTAAGATCTATTCTTGTGTCAGAAAACAATGATATGGCATTCCATTGTTTAATATTGGGAAAAGTCACAAAATTAAACTTATTCACTGTTGTCAGGTTTACTTGCTATGAAGCTATCAACTAAGTAAGCATTGTTATTTTCACGATGCCAAGGCTTAATGTCAATGTTAGCCATCATGTCCACTGTATGTTTTTAATCCATGGAGACATCATATGTGATAAATAAAAAGATTATGAAAGTAGCATTAATTAGTACAAACTGATACAATGAAAAGTGTAACTGCATGTTTAAGTAAGATATTCTAATAATCATAATTTTCTAGAAACTGTAATTCAGCTTGGAAGCTAAGAACTGGACTACTTTAATTTAGTACCTTCTTTCCCTTTTAATCTCTTAAAATGTACATAGATACAGCATAACACCATTAAGTCAATGAGAAAGAATCTGAGCAATACCCTGACCAAAATGAAGCAGAGATGTAAATCCAGATGACATCCAGAGATGTCAGCTAAATCCTTAGTTCTGAATGGAATATGCAGCCTCTGTGCCCTGTGCCAAAATCAAAGTATCTAACATCAAGTACATAACATAACATTTAAAATAAAAATTACTTAATTACCCACTGTGTACTCAGGTAAATTTCTGAAGGATAAAGGAAAGAAGCTGGATTACCGCTTTTGTGTGTTTTGTTTCTCTGTTGTCTCCTTTCTCTTCTTGCTTTTCAATTTGGGCTTAATAACCTTCCAGCTTAGCTAACGAGAGTATTGTCTGACACACTGCTGAGAACTGCTGAAGAGACAAGTAGCTAAAAGCAATATATTACACAGCTTGATGCTTCTATGAGTTTGCTTGTTCTTTGCTAGGCTGATAAGAGACAGTGTGTGTATGCACTTCTCAAAAAAAAAAAATTTGCAAGTTAAATGTCATCACTAACAAGAAGTACTACAGCTTAATCTTTCTGTTTCATTTTGCTTTTATCTTCTTTTTTATTTGGGAAAACTGGACTGCAATTAACAATAGTAACAATGGCTCCAACAGCCTTCTCTTTTCATTAAAAAGAAGGGATTTTTAGCATTTTTAATACACTTTAAAGTGAATCCAGGCAACGTATCATACTTTATATCTAAATATTATATACATGTACACAATTAAGGAAATAATATGTACTGTTAATATGAAAAATGTACTTAACATTCAGTGTTGTTATGCTTTTTTTCTGCTCTTTTTTATAGTTCTGATAAAGTTTTTAAAACAGTTCCTAAAGAAAACAGATGAAGCAGAAGTGTATATCTATGTCAAAACCATGAATATATGTATAAAAGATATTTTGTTCAGTAACAACATGACACAAATACACATTCAGCTTCTGTGATGGTTTTCAGATGCTCTGTTAATCTGGGTATAAAGCTGTACTGAGACTATGAGTAGCATCCATCTCAAGAATCAGACACTTTAGCGTAAGTGCTTTCTTGAATATCAAGATGGATATCTCTTTTGGCACTTTTCCAGGTTGAACAAATATAATACCTCTGACAAACTTTAAAGGATGAATCTTTTGAAGTTTTTTTTCTAATGATGTGATATCTGAGTATCAGCCTTTCACAACCAGGAAACTCATCTGAAGTTTCTCCCTCAGTTCACCATCTGCAAAAGGAAGATAGTGCTGTTCCTTACTGTGCATTAAAGTAGAGCCATTCTTGTTTGATAAAAGAGTACAGAATGCTGTCAATAAGCAAATATGATTTACAGTAACTGATATTAGGGATATGAAGAATTATTGATCTATTGTTATGTTTTCATTTTCTTTGAAAAAACCCCCAATCCTATTTTTTTCTAGTAACACTCTCATAGCAATTCTCTAGCACAATCAGTTAGTGATTTCATGATTTGTATTTTAAAAGTAAATATTTTTAACTGTTTCAATTAGCTTTTTGTTTGTTTATTTTTTCCTTTAATTTATCTTTGAACGAGGAGGTAGTACTCCTTGAATTGTGTCTCATACCAAGAAATTACTCCACCGTCTAGCTTGAGAAATTCTTGTGCTTTTCATCCTAACTCAAAGTGAAGGCCTTAGTGTTCTGAGAGGCTGCAGGAAAAAAACAATCCAAAAATATTGGCAAAATATTCCAACAATAACTGTTTATTTTCCAACTTTTCTGATAAATTCTGTTAAATTGCACAAATACGTTAACCACATTAAGCTAATAAAAATATTAAAAATTTGGGTAATAAAAATAATAACAATAATAATAAAATAAATGTCCTAGAAACTTAAAAGTGTTACCTCTGATTTCTCCTAAAGGATTCTATAAAGGCAATATGTGGTACTCAGAGAAGCAGTGAAACTGGAAAGAGACATAGAAAAGAACTTTGATGGTCATGTTTTTTCTCCTTTGTCTTCTTCCTTTTTTCCCCTATTCAGATATCAACTTAGATACATAACAAGGCCGAGCTGCATACTTCAGGGTTTTTTTTTAATATTGTTTTGTACAAGATATAAAGATTTTCGGTATTTTTAAAAGATATATGTAGAGATAAGCTCCCATGTCCATTCCTCAGACAGACGAGTTCTTTCACTTGACCTGAATAATTGAAAAAAAACATAGTAATGGTGTGATGTTAATGTGAGGTAATAAACTACGCTTGAAGTTTAGTCCGTCTGAGACAGTTTGATTTGCGCTTGCAAGGATCTTGTAGAAATATGATACTGCAATTTATGAATAACAGGTAAACATAGATGCCAAGTCACTTATGGCTGGTATTGCATCATGTGACATTGTACCCTACAGACCAGTTTGATGACAGGGAGTCTCTTTTAAAAGCCTGTAGTAGGACTTGGTATTGTAGGCTGGCCAGTTTTATCCCAGTTCCTGGAGATATTAAAAAAAACATCTTCTCCTGGAATCCATCCCAGGAACCTTTTCTTTTCAAAAAAAGGGTCTGGCTCTCCACTTATGCCTGTGCAAAGTTGATGGATTTCTATAATAGCAAAAACATTCCTTTTACATGCAGTCCAGATAGACAGACATAAATGATACAATAGGTCAAAGCAGTTGTGACTCAGTGCTTTAAAAAGAGCTCAGCACTCAATGTACCATGCAAGAGCCAAGTCAGTCACCCACAGATGCAGCTTGGAGCATGTCTGTTATTTAGGTGACATTCAAGATCTGTATTTATAACCAAGCACTTGCTTTCATTGTAAATACCTTCACATTGCATTCCACATATTTACTCAAAACAAATGGAACAAATGCAAAGGAATGGGATTCATATAGTCAAAGAGATATTTCAGTGAAGAATAGGTGGGATGTGGTACCTTTATCTACCATTTAGTCTGCATTAAAAAATGCAATATTTAGCAAATATGATAGTGATAAAATCCTTGACTTTAGTATGGTTAACATTTCAATATGTGATTTTAACCAGCAGCCTCTGTAATCCCCTGTATTTTTAAGAAATATCTGTACAAACTGGTCTATTTCTATAGATTATGTGTTTCATTTTTAGAGACTTTCTGAAGCATGATTCTACTAGCAGTTGTTAGGATACGTTTGAACAAGAAATTTGAATATCATGTTTGAACACGTGATAAGATCAAACTTAAAATATGTTTTTAGTTTTTTTTTCCTTTCTTTTTGTGCACCATGTAGATGAAGGATAGACCCACCAGAACCCTTGTTACAACTCATTAAAATTTTTGTTGCAGTGCTTTTTTTCTGGTTAAAAGGAGTACACAACTCCTTTGTTAAAGAAAAGATTTTATCCAGAATTACTAATGGGAACATGCTAATTTCTTAAAAAAAACAAAACAAAAACAAACCTGCAAGAGACAACAGGAGCAGTAGCCACCACTATTCAGGGCTGAAAAAAACCCTGCCATTCATCTTTCATATGTGAATTACGCATTCTAGCATGATCCAGTTTCTGTAAGCAGCAAAAACTGTGTCTAAACCGAGGTCGCCAACCACAGGGTCTGGATTTTCTAACTGTTCAGACAGATTATTATTTTTTTTTAATGCTGTATGCAACCCAACTCCTTTCTAAGACATTATAACGCAAAAAAGGGAGAGTATTGATATGTGCTTAGGTCTTAATTTTAAAAAGACTTGGGGTGAATAAGCCCAGATGCAAGAGATCATTGGCATCTTCCACAATCCACAGGACTGCTCAGCCTCCTTTCACACCAAAATTTACAGGGACCCATGATCCACAACTTTGTACAAGGGGCCATGATTGAGAAGTTCACTCTTGGACTGATTTTGCAGCTCAATGGCAGCCCAAAGCTCCTACTTTACAGGGTAAGATTTTTGTTCCGCAAATGATGTTGTTTTAATTCCCTATTCCTACTGAACTCAGCATTCTGCCACACAGAGAGACTTACACATACAAAAAGCTGTTATAAATCCTTCCTCTTTTACTGGTTCTCAGAAGGATCCTTGTCTCACATAAAGCAGATTATTGTCAGCAGAAAGCAGCTGTCCCTAGCTCCCAAATCACACTGAGCTCTGTAGCAGCTCAGCTCTTGTTGAGTTTGGATCTGTATCCCGCCTTTTGCGTGCTCTGTTTGCCTAGCTGACACTATAGGCAGTCAGGTCTGGGAGAAATGTGAAGTAATATGTCTTACAGAAATAAATATTATGATAGAAAATATTTATTATTTTAACTTATTTTTTTTCTCCAGGCTGAATTAGTTCATATACTTGCAGGATATGACCAGACAAGAGAATGTGTCATATTGTTTTGGGATTGTATAATGCATAAGAATATTAAAAATAGTAACCCTCAGAGTGAACCTGCAGCTTAATTCTGTGTTTACTTTCTGGAGAGTCAAGTACAATAGTGTAAGGGAATTGCTATAAAATATAGTATTCTATGATAAATGGAACGTCCACAGACTAATCATTAGAAAATGCATTATTTAGTCTGAAAGACAGGGAGGCTTCACCAGTGTTGTTTAGAAAAAAGATAAATAAGCTGTTGTCTAAGGTTTACCTAAGCAATAGTCAGCAATGCACAGCACTAATTTTAGGCCAAATTTAATATTAATCTATTTTTATTTAACTCTAATTTCTATTTTTATTTAACTTTAAATTTATGATGCTTTTTGTTTTGTGATTATTTTTTTTTCCAGTTGTAATACATTTTGTTCTTTCTAAACTAGACCGATATTTGACCAGCTCTAGGAAGTGACAGAAAGAAGAAAATGTCATCCTTTTATATTCCTATTACAGGCAACTATGCTGTACACCATGCATAATAAATGTGTTACTCCCCTTTATCAATCAATCTTTGCAACCCAATTTGCTTACATTCTGCAGTGAGCTGCATTTACAAGGCGTTCAATTCTTAAGAGGATTATGTGTCAAAATAAGATATAGTCCAGTAACAAACAGCTTTGTAGGAGTAGCTCAGGATAACAAGTAGCTCAACAGTTTATTATATCACTGTTCTTTGTGTACTTGTCTTTTTCTCTCTCTCTCTGTTCTACTTAATATTTTAATAAAATTAATTGTAGTTGTCTACGCTTTGTACCATCATATATGAAGTTGTTAGCTGAACAGATTTTTTCCACAGCATGAGAGCTTGCAGATTCTAAGGACTTTCACTCTTTGGTAGCAAATGTTTGCACTTAGAATTATTCTACTTTTTGCAAATACATTAAATAACTAAGCAGAGGCAAGGAGGCCACACTATACTGAATGATGAGAAATGGTACTATGAAAATATAGTGTAATTACCATTTTTCACAAGAGAGAAACAGATTATGGCCATTTATTAATCCTGTCCTGATTTCCATTTTGCAGTCAGTGGGAGTTTTGCTAATAACATCTAAAAACATTGGATCAGTCCTGTAATGAACACAGAACACAGATACCTGAGAAAAGATGATTACATGTTTTATAAAGCATCTCACAGTTTCATTTATTTCTAAGAATAAATTACGATATCAGCAAGCAATCAAAAGTAAGAAGCATAGCTTAGACAAAATTCTATAAATAAAACTAAAAGCCTGCATACATAAAAGTTTTTACCATATGTAAAGTTTAAAGATCCAGTTTTAGTCCTTCCTGGTCCTATATGAACCCCACTGATACTCAGAATACAGCACTTATGTCACACGTTGAAAGGGATATTTTACTTTTGGGAGATATAAGTCTGCCTGCAGAAATCCCATTACACAGTTGTAACTGAAATGAACTTTCAGGAAAAAATGCATTAAACTGTGGAATTCACCTTTGTATATTATTTTAATTACAGTAATGATGAAATAGAATAATACTTGATGGAAACACTTTATTTTCTTACTGTTTAGCCTTTTTTACCACTTTATTTAAATTTCATTTCTAATTCCACAGTTTAATGCATTTTTTCCTGAATATTAATCTGAATTTCTGGATTATTAATATTACATATTTTGTCAGTTTTTTCTGACAAGTCTTACTTATCCTTTTGAATAGAATTTTTATATGCTTGTACTTGATGTTAAACTCCTTGGTTATTTATTTTTTGAGTTTAATAAGACATCATTTAAGATAAAATTGAGGAGACTAATAGAAATAATTAAGTCAATGAAAATTACTTTTCAAAATTTAGTTAGGCTCTGTATCAAAGTAATCTGCTACTACTTTGGCAATTGATTCAAAACAATAATAAGTTTTATAAACTAACAATACAGTAACATCTGTCACTTTAATTCGCATTAGAAAAATATGATTTACAGCTTATATTTAGATGATGAAATGTAAAGATCAGCATCTAATCCAGACAACAGATTTCCCTCATATAGTCAATTAAGGAAACAGACATCTCTAAAACACCATTGGCCACAACATGAAGTAAGATGTCTTAGATTTCAGATAAAGTATAAACAAGTGCTTACTTCTGTCCATTGTGTGCATAATCTAATCACATTTGCATGATCAACATCTAAAATTGAAATGAAGTTGATGGTATATAATTATCTGATTATGTATATTACAGAATACAAAAAATAAGCAGCCTGTGCATGAATTCAGAGGACTTTAATATTGAACTTATTTTGCCACGGTGATTGTGATATTAAAGTTTTAGCTTTCTCACTGTGTTTCTTACTAATCATGCAACCTAAGATTTCTCTGCGCATCTCTGCCTAATAGGATATATTTTGGGGGTCTGAGAGCTCCAAAGCCAACCCTGGAGGGCAGTACACTTGTTCTTGTCCAGTTATTCTGTCTCCCTGGTGAACTGATAATTAGAAAGAAAACAGAAGATAATGAAGTATGCTAAGATCTTGCTCTTGCTGCTCTCACTGTCGCCTTGAGAAGTCTTTTTATATGATGAGCAATTAGCTTAAAAATAAGTAGTTTTTTAATTATTCAGAAATTAATAAAGGGAAAACATAGTATCACTCCTTTGAGAGCAATCAATTGATGTTCTCCATCCCCTGCCCCAGGCCCTTTCTCATAGCAGCATAGTGTCTTTCTCTAAGGACAAGCTTGGAAATAAATTATAAACCTTTTTTTTTTTTNTTAAATTAAGAAAAGCACAACTGAAAGTCATTTTTGTGTATCAGTAACTTATTTCATAACATTTATAATTAAGATATCAACTCTTTACAAAAAATCCCTCTAGAGGGTTCATCACAGCGATATCCCAGTCAAGAGAGAAACCAGCAATTATACAGCCAGCAATGAGTGAATTCACGTGAATTAACATCAAACAAAAATACTAGGTTTGAGTTAAAGGAGAAATCCATCAACTCTGAGGTAGTTATAACATCACTGAAAATGCCATTCTCAGCAAAACACCATTTCAGTCCTCAAATCATTATGTCCTACCTACCTGCCTGTGTAAAGACATTTTCTATGACCAGCAGAGACCAGCCCTATTTGTGTTGCATCTCAGTGATTGTTACAAGACAGTGTGAGGATGAGGACAATGCCATTGTTTATCAGAATGTACCTAGAATGCCCATGACTTTGTTTCATCTCTATGAAGGATGCTGTTTCTATGAGGACATTATGACAAAGGAGAGTAGTTTCACTTAGTGAGCTGAATTATGGACTATTTCAAAATACCTACATTCAAGGTAGCTTTCACTACTTTGAAAGGTCAAATAAGCTACCTCCATCTTAGTGAACTCAAAGTTTGCACACTTAGGAAAAGAGCCCAGAAAATGCAACAGTGTGTTAGAATCCTGGCTTATTAAGCATTTTTCATTTAGCTAATTCATGAATAATTAAGATTCAAGGAATTCAGTCAGACAGCTGAATCATCAGTTTTTCTGCTAGAAGTTGATGAAGATGATTATGGTAAGAGAACTGATCTATTCCTACTTAGTCTCTTTGGAAACACAAGCCATAAAAGTTACTGACTTTAGCTGTGAGGTAGTTGGCTGTACTGTTGCTAAGCCAGTCACAGATGTGACAAAATATTATATTGATGCAAAGGAGGAGAAATTAATCAATCAAATACGTCTGAGCTAATTTCCCAGTGCTGCCTTAATAGTTAACAGAATAATGAGAGGATATATTTCCAGGATATAATTAATCTTGCCTTAATGTAGACATCTAAAATAGTTTGAATGAATTTTGCCCGATATGTATCAATTTCTCCCTTAATCTGAAATAAAGTTAAGTAGACTAGATTTTCTATAACACTAGTGCCTAAGGATGTGTAATTGTTCTCTAATGTTAATTATAAATCTTTTCTTGTTTGTTTCCATCTTCTCAACAGGACAATAGAATACTTCAGTTTCTATGAAGATGTTTCAATAAAACATCTACGTCTTACATATTGTCTAGAAAAAACACATATTTTTCCACTGATTTTCCATAGAGATCATACTTTGAGATCCTGTGTGCCATGAATAATTCCAAGACACAGGAATGATATTATAGCTGTTCAGTTTTAATTCTAATTATGAGGCAAAATGGAGAGCTGTTTGATCTTTTTCTTTATGGTTACTACTGTTTTTAAAGCTGATTTACCCTTAGATAATTATATAGCAAAACAATTTTAAGGAAAAGCAAAAAATTCTAGGTTTTAAAGATTAATATTGATAATATTGAGTAGATGAGGTGAATATCTTTTGGCTTCCTGATTATTTTTTTTTAACTACGAAAATTTTTGAACTATCACATAAAACCCAAATATTAATAAATAACATTTCTAAAGGTGTCTTATTTGAAGATTTTAAGCCTGGTACATAAATCAACATTTTCTGTTACATTCTTTATGAATTTTATACATTCAAAGCAGCTCAGATAAAAGTTATTAGACATCTTCCCATGGAGAGTGGGGATTCTAGGGGAAAGACAGCCTTTTTTTGTCCAGATTTTAATTACTTCAGGGGAAGAAAATTTATTTTTGTTTCACATCATAGAAGACAGTAATTTGGAGATAAATGAGCTGAGGAAACTTGGTTCGCTAGAGTTTGTGAAAACAGAGAGAAAGATAGTGAGAAGTGACCAGCTAACCAAGCAAGTCAACTGGAAGAAAGGAAAAATGGGCTCCACATTTACACCAATGACACAACTGATTAATCTCCCAGAAACAGCTAGGTGATGCATTTTTCACTGTCCTGTGTAAGACTTGCAGGGTTTTAATGCGCAACATTATAAATACTGTGGTAAAGCACAGTAATTCTCCTCCTGAGATGTATGTAACCTTTGGGAGAATGTAACTGTAAACTTTGCTGCTCCAGAAAGTCTGATCAGTCAGTTGCCACTCTTTGACCATGCTTTGTAAAAGCTGGACTTCTTTCTCCTAAGGCCTATATACTGCTTTGTATCTCAGAGAACTGATCTCAAAGCTTGAATAAATTCAAAGTACTGCAAATACAACACTAAAGATCACAACTTTAATACATGAATTTTGACTTAGCTATTTTCTCTGAAGATATTCTACACCCCATTAAGGACTTATGCCAAGAATCCTTTGCTCCCATCTTGTACGTTCTCAGGCCTTTTTTTCTGTACATGGTGAAGTTGTTCTAAATATTTTTACTACAGATAAACATAATGTGCACATTACAGAGCAGAAACATTTCAGGTCTTTTCACCTTAGAGGCATGAAAAAAAAAAATCTCCCTCATGTTATTTCTACATATCCCAACAAATCAGGGGGAATATAGTTCAAGCGTGACTGTCAATATATTTAATTCTTACCATGCAGTTGCGGATTCTCACAATATAATGTCTGTGTGATCATTTTCAATTTATCTCCTCAAGTTTAAAAGTTACAAAGACCAGCTGAAAACCATTGGCCTAGAGAAGACAGAATAACAAACAACTGAATCCTGGGACATATCTTCTTCTTTCAAGTATGTAATTTACCAATAAATAACATTATGCTGCTTTTAGATGTAAAAGTATAGTCTCCAAAAGCACAGTATTAAGAAATGCAACCATCCCTCTCTCACGAAGAGAAAAAAAGGTTTGTGTCATTGTAAAAGTCTTAAATTAGAAAAACTCCAACAATAATTTTTCATGGGATTTTTTTTCCAAAACAATAATTTAGTGTAATCTTATTGCTCTATTTTGAAAATTTGTTAAATGAGCTAAATGAGTTTCCATATCCTTGCTATCTGTAGTTCTGATGCAACAGGGTAGCTCAGGATGTCTAAGTTAGGAGCATAGTTTCTTTTTTAAAAAACACAATTTATCATCTTGATAGAAAGTTTTACTGTAACTGCTATATCAAGCGTTTATTTCATATATACTAGCTATCTTACAGGTGTTTTTTGTTTGATGATACTGGCTTGTAAACTGTATTTAGTTTTATTTAATATTTTGGTGTTTCAAGATATTAACTGAAAAATATTACATAAACTCTATAAACTCAAAAATACAGGTTCTTTCCACCTAAAATTTGCAAAAAAACCTCTTGGCCTGCAATGCATTTTTAACTCTCACAATATTTAGAGTACTTTTGACTGGGTTTGGGGTTTCTTTTTTTTTTTTTCTTTTTTCTTTTCACCCATTCTCTCCAGGCACATGTAAATTCACTGTTTTCTGTATCTTTTGCTTCTTGAAGGTATACTTCTCATTTGTCTCAGGAGATTAAGACATTTCAGAGTAGTTATATGTAACAGTAATACAAAGAAACTGATTTTACAGGCCTTTGGATTTATTTGATTTGTTTTTTTTTTTAATTCTGTGAGGGGTTTACATTGGACCCAACAGCTATGACACTGTTAAAGAGGCACCAAGCCTTGCAGGTCACCTTAGTGACCACGAAATGGTTAAGTTATCGATTCATAGTGAGATAAAGAAGGGGAGTAACAAAACCTCCATCTTGGACTTCCGGCGGGCAGACTTTAGCCTGTTCAGAACCCTGGTTGGGAGAGTCCCGTGGGAGGTAGTCCTGAGAGACAAAGGAGCCCAGGAAGGCTGGATGCTCTTCAAGAGGGAAATCCTAAAGGCCCAGGAGCAGGCTGTCCCCAAGAGGCGCAAAATTAAAGGGCGGGGAAAATAGCTGGCCTGGATGAACAAAGAGATCTTGATGGGACTTAAGGAAAAAAGGAAGGTTTACCACCTTTGGAAGAAGGGACAGGCAACTCAGGAGGAGTACAGAGTTCATGTTAGGTCGTACAGAGAAAAAATGAGGAAGGCAAAAGCCCAGCTGGAACTCAACCTGGCGATTAATATAAGGGACAACAAAAAAAGTTTCTATAAATACATCAACAAAAAGAGAGTGACTGAGAATGTCCATCCCTTACTGGATGCGGGGGGAAACCTCGCAACCAAAGATGAGGAAAAGGCTGAGATACTTAATGCCTTCTTTGCCTCTGTCTTTAATAGTCAGACCAGCTACCCCCAGGGTGCTCNATTTTTCACTGTCCTGTGTAAGACTTGCAGGGTTTTAATGCGCAACATTATAAATACTGTGGTAAAGCACAGTAATTCTCCTCCTGAGATGTATGTAACCTTTGGGAGAATGTAACTGTAAACTTTGCTGCTCCAGAAAGTCTGATCAGTCAGTTGCCACTCTTTGACAATGCTTTGTAAAAGCTGGACTTCTTTCTCCTAAGGCCTATATACTGCTTTGTATCTCAGAGAACTGATCTCAAAGCTTGAATAAATTCAAAGTACTGCAAATACAACACTAAAGATCACAACTTTAATACATGAATTTTGACTTAGCTATTTTCTCTGAAGATATTCTACACCCCATTAAGGACTTATGCCAAGAATCCTTTGCTCCCATCTTGTACGTTCTCAGGCCTTTTTTTCTGTACATGGTGAAGTTGTTCTAAATATTTTTACTACAGATAAACATAATGTGCACATTACAGAGCAGAAACATTTCAGGTCTTTTCACCTTAGAGGCATGAAAAAAAAAAAAATCTCGCTCATGTTATTTCTACATATCCCAACAAATCAGGGGGAATATAGTTCAAGCGTGACTGTCAATATATTTAATTCTTACCATGCAGTTGAGGATTCTCACAATATAATGTCTGTGTGATCATTTTCAATTTATCTCCTCAAGTTTAAAAGTTACAAAGACCAGCTGAAAACCATTGGCCTAGAGAAGACAGAATAACAAACAACTGAATCCTGGGACATATCTTCTTCTTTCAAGTATGTAATTTACCAATAAATAACATTATGCTGCTTTTAGATGTAAAAGTATAGTCTCCAAAAGCACAGTATTAAGAAATGCAACCATCCCTCTCTCACGAAGAGAAAAAAAGGTTTGTGTCATTGTAAAAGTCTTAAATTAGAAAAACTCCAACAATAATTTTTCATGGGATTTTTTTTCCAAAACAATAATTTAGTGTAATCTTATTGCTCTATTTTGAAAATTTGTTAAATGAGCTAAATGAGTTTCCATATCCTTGCTATCTGTAGTTCTGATGCAACAGGGTAGCTCAGGATGTCTAAGTTAGGAGCATAGTTTCTTTTTTAAAAAACACAATTTATCATCTTGATAGAAAGTTTTACTGTAACTGCTATATCAAGCATTTATTTCATATATACTAGCTATCTTACAGGTGTTTTTTGTTTGATGATACTGGCTTGTAAACTGTATTTAGTTTTATTTAATATTTTGGTGTTTCAAGATATTAACTGAAAAATATTACATAAACTCTATAAACTCAAAAATACAGGTTCTTTCCACCTAAAATTTGCAAAAAAACCTCTTGGCCTGCAATGCATTTTTAACTCTCACAATATTTAGAGTACTTTTGACTGGGTTTGGGGTTTCTTTTTTTTTTTTTCTTTTTTCTTTTCACCCATTCTCTCCAGGCACATGTAAATTCACTGTTTTCTGTATCTTTTGCTTCTTGAAGGTATACTTCTCATTTGTCTCAGGAGATTAAGACATTTCAGAGTAGTTATATGTAACAGTAATACAAAGAAACTGATTTTACAGGCCTTTGGATTTATTTGATTTGGTTTTTTTTTTAATTCTGTGANTTTATTTGATTTGTTTTTTTTTTTAATTCTGTGAGGGGTTTACATTGGACCCAACAGCTATGACACTGTTAAAGAGGCACCAAGCCTTGCAGGTCACCTTAGTGACCACGAAATGGTTAAG
>VXBJ01001166.1:29699-51254 GCA_013400055.1 Nycticryphes semicollaris
CTTGGTGGCTCTCCTCTGGACACGCTCCAGCACTTCAATCTCCTTCCTGTAGTGAGGGGCCCAGAACTGAACACAGTACTCGAGGTGAGGCCTCACCAGTGCCGAGTACAGAGGCACGATGACTTCCCTACTCCTGCTGGCCACACTGTTCCTGATACAAGCCAGGATGCTGTTGGCCTTCTTGGCCACCTGGGCACACTGCTGGCTCATGTTTAGCCGGCTGTCCACTAACAATCCCAGGTCCTTTTCTGCCAGGCAGCTTTCCAGCCACTCTGCCCCAAGCCTGTAGCGCTGCCCGGGGTTGTTGTGACCAAAATGCAGGACCCGGCACTTGGCCTTATTAAACCTCATCCCATTGGCCTTGGCCCATTGATCCAACCTGTCCAGATCCCTCTGTAAAGCCTTCCGACCCTCAAGCAGATCAACGCTCCCTCCTAGTTTGGTGTCATCCGCAAACTAGAAGAATCTCAGGTTAAAACTTCACTATTTGTTGTTGAACTGTCATCATCACGACATCTCCCTGCTATTCAAGAACGGTGAACTGTACTGAGACAGCATTTGGGTACTCATCAAGGTGGGTTTGTATCTCTTCCCAGCGATTTGACAAGGTTTGATAGCAAATGTGACAGTGATTTAACAAGATTTGAGAAAAGATCATTTGACTATTTCCCACATAGAGGACAGAGTCAGACTAAACTTCCACGAAGACCCCCTTGTTGAGATTCAGAATGGACTATCTTGCTTTCTAGACTCCTTCTTACTGAGAAGTCTAGATGTGGCTGGATACAATCCTAGTCCCAGACTTAGTCAACAATGTAGGTCTAATGGATTATATGTACCCAATCACTGTAAAATGTAACCTTAGTAAAGTTTCAAAGTTTAGCATGCTATTAGTCACTTACCAAAGATCTTTTGTAACAAGGAATCTTTCCACCTCAAGGAATAATCTTGAGAGGTGTCTCAACTCAAGGGGACATCCTGGTGTGCAGAGCACTGCTGTGCAGGAGATGTTAAACAACTCAGGAACTGTTCACTCTTTCTAAGGGTAAACGAATTGACTTATATCTTCCTATCAATCACAGTACCAGTGTTGTGGTTAGGTGAGCACATTGATTAAGTTAGCCTTTGGCTATTATGTTAACAGTTTCCCCCAAATCTACTTTGAGCAGAGTGTAGCCATCATGACCAGAAGCACACAGTATGACCACAATGGGTGGGGGAAACAGGGACAGGTTGGGGGGTGGAGGGAGCATAGCATATCATCACATTAATCATCAGGGTGCTCAGAGAAGAAAGAAGAACTGTGAGTGTTGACTCAGTCCTGTCCCACGCACTTGGAAGAAGATAGGCTTGGTATCCTCCAATGTAGTTTTGAAGAAGAAGACATGTTTGCTTCAAGGGTACAAGGGTAATGGGTATTATCATTAAGACTGAAACAGCTTGCTTTAAATGGAGAAAAAAAATGGAGCTGACTGGTCCACAGAATTTTTAAAATTATTATTGATTTTCAGAAAAAAAAAACCAAAAAACACAACTTTTTGATTTGTAAAATTTTGCTTTATTTGGCCTCCAGTCCGATTGGAACAGTAAAATTATGAATTGTGTCATCTTCTAGGTAACAGAGAACTCAGTCCCATTTTCTATCGCAAACACATTTGCTGGAAATAATCCCATTCTTCAAGTCAGTGCAGTGCTTTCACCAGTACCATTCTTGTATGAGCTTGGCAGTTCAAAGGGTGCTTGCTCTGTTTTTGTTGCTTTGACAATAGATTGAAAAAAAGGTTTGAAGGAACACATCTTCTTGAGCCTCACAAGGTTGAATTAGAAGTTGTCTCCACATTTCAAATAAAGCTTTGAAGAAGGTAAAAAACAATGTGAGTTCACCCTGACCTGCAATTATGCTGCTACTAAGATGTTAATGAAGAGAAGCACCGAATAGAGTCTGCAAAGTAGTTATAATCAGATCTTGTTGTGAATAAAATTGTCAACAAATTGACAAAGACTCTTAGTGACTTGTACAAAAACTGCTAGGAAGCTGGAGCTGGGAGCATCTGTGCAAGCACTAAGGCCACCAGCTGAAACATTGCCTTGTTTCAGAATGACCTTTTCCTGAGGAAATTTCCCGTGTACAGGGTTGAGCTAACGGTCTTGTCAGCCTCAAGCATTAAGTCTACCTCAGGCCAACTGCATCCTTTTTGTGAAAATGTATAAGAAGCCAAGAACTGCACGGTGATGCTTTGCCTCTTTGCTTCCTCCAGCAATATACAGTTTCAGAACTTGCTCATCGTGACTTTTTGCAGGTGTCCAAGTTTTTAAAACTGTTGGATACTTTTAGACCTACAAAGGAACTGAACTTTCTCCGGGCTGAAAATACCTGCATGTATGTCTGTATACATATTTAAGGCTTACTGTAGCTAACACAAGATCTGATGTGCAACATTGATATTGTGTATGTATAAGGTAAAAATTACATTCCCACAATGGTAGTGGAAGGGTTCTTGAAGTTTTTTAAAGTCTCTGTTCAGTAGTGTATTTCAATTAAAAAAATAGAGAAAAACAAAAAAAAAAAAATCTATGTTGATTTAATTGCAGTGAGGGTCCACAACAGGGAAACTGTGAAATTAGCACATTTCACAAGGAATTGGACTGGGTTTGGTTAGTATGCAAGGTCAGGCTATGAATGGAGGTAGAGGAGATTTGGTTGCCAGGATGCAGTTTTTTTGAACCAGGTCATCTCATCTTAGTATAATGTTATATTTTTTTCCTTCTATCGTTACATCAAAAGTTCATGGAAAATCATTAGCGACAGTTTCACAGCCTTCAAAATGTATCACCCCTTTTATTCCACTGTAGAGGAAAAACACACTGTGTAACTCTCAGCCTTTCATCCTCAAGTATTTGCCACTTAAAAACAAGTTTGAAAGCAACTTAAATGTACAACACATCGTATATTTATAAGCCAGGAGAAGAAATCAAACAGCCTAAGTTTGAAGGAAGGCTGGAAATAGCCCACATCTCTTTCTATAGATAGACCTGTTTGCATATGGCATATATCTTCTGAATTCTGATTCTAGCACAAGGTGTGAAGTAACTCCTTGCTTTTGAATAGGACAAATGCAACATGGTGTGATTAAAAGGATGATTGTAATATTGCATGTCCCGAAACATTAATAAGCTGGCATTACAAATGCTCCCTGGCAACTGATTTTGACATCAGCATTATTAAATGTTAATCAAGGAAGAGGAATCACTAGGTAAACATTAAGCAGGAGTGATCATGGAGTGTTAGTAAACATGGGAAGGAACAATGTGTTCTCACCTGTGGCTAGAGCTGGAATCTGCACCATATTTCTTTATTATTGTTATTACTTTCTGCCTCTGACTGGATTGCATCACTGGGTATTCTGTGAGCTTTTTCTGCTAATCTTGTTTGTGTGAAGATGAAGAGAGAATTTGCTTTTCTGCTTAAATTGTGCCTTGTTTTAGAGCAAAATAAAAATGTTACTAGTAAGATTTGTGAGGCTTACAAGTTTGCAATTATTTCTTGCAGCATTTTTAACACCATTTTTAAAGACATCACTTATTAGTTCTGCTAAGAGTAAAGAACAAAGAGCGATGGAAGAGTGTTCTGAATGAAGATTTATTCCAATTTTTTCCTGTTAGCATTTGTGAAACTCAAACTGAACATGAACTAAGTGTTTTCAAAGCTTGAGTTCAGAAAACTGTGTTAAAAAATATTAAATATCCATGTAACTAGTAAATATATGTTATGTTTCTTCATGATTAAAGATAGGCAAGTCAAAAAAACACACCAAAGCAAAACAAAATCCCCCAAAAGTAGGATGATTCCTACCAAAAAGAGAGTGAAGGGTGACTTTACAGCAGTTTTGCTTTCCCCTACACTGGCCGAAGCTCATTCAGGCTTATTTGTGGCATCTGAGAGAACAGCCACACAGTTCCTCTAACATCCGTTGATTGAACATTTCTGTCAGCCTCGATTCACCTGAGAATCATTGCAGTCCTGCTCTACTTCTTCTTCCTTTCTATACCATTGACGTGTCCCTCAACCTGGGCAGGGGTGGATGTCAGCTGGGAACCTTTCCCTGATGCGGAAATCCTCAGTGACCAGTTTAAAGTGACTGGAGATACCCTTTAAAATGCTATAGCAGTTGGAAAGGGGGAGTTAATCAAGGTTGCCCTAAATTTTGCTTGGAAAACTTATTTGCTTGGACTTTAGAAACAAAGCAAATAGGACAAAGAATGGACTTTCTTCCAAGCATGAAGTGTGGTTTTCATGATGTTTCTTTTATAGATTCTTTTGATGACAAATCTAGAGTCCCTGCTTTATCAGCAGCTGGTTATTTTGTACGTGTTTTCCAAAACCTGTCAGTAGGTGACAAGACACATAGGACAAGTGCATTTTAAAGACACCCCTTTGTACATACATATAAGGGTACACATTTCTGGTTGCCACTTTTGCCTATGCTGTGAAGCTTATAGTGTCGGAGTGACATGAGTGTTGGGTTGTCACCTAGTGCTCTCAGATAACAGCCTGAAAATATACAGTCAAAAAACCCCAAAATACTTATTTTGTATTTCAGAATACTTAACTGCATAACCTAAGTCCATTCATTTTAGGATATGCAATCCGAACTTGTTACACCAAAGGGGAAGCCTTCCATGCATTCATTCTTCAGTGCCGTCTATTCTTTGCAGCCAGACAGTTGGAGTTTGTGTCTGTCTCTTATTTAAAGTAACTGATTCGGGTTCTGTACCTAAGTCCTCTGAGGCTACACTCCAGGTAAGGACCATATCCATGCTTAGGCACGAGGGAAAAGTTATCTTGATGCAGTCAATGCCATGAACACAGGGAATTGATGACTTGGCATTCAAGTGCCGAGTCATCAATCATAAAGAATCAATCTTCACTCCCTGAGGAGCTGGCCCCAGGCAAACATAATTCTCTCACACTGCCACAGACCTGATAGCTCTTGTCCCATTTGTAGGGAGTGTATTTGTTCTTATTTCAACATTGATTCACTTGGCATTCAGGAGTATTTTCCAGATTCCCAGAAAATGTCACCTAATTAATCCTCTCTAAAAAGGGTGGTGATGCTTGTATATTAGAGTATCCTAATACTTGTTTTCCCAGTAGTATATTACAGTCTAAGAGCTGAATGGAAAAACAAAATCTTGTTGGTTACCATATTGCCTTTTGTGCATGTGATTTGAAAGAGAGGAATGGTAGACACACAAGGAGGACTGCTAAAAGCTTTTGAGTGCTTTTAACCCAGTCAGTTTTTTTTTAACTGTCAGCAGGTAGGTTAATCAGTAAGCTTTATTATTTGTGTTCCAATAGCAACTTGAAAGCATCATTCTGGACTACACCACCATGGCAGTGAGGACCTGTAGTAACCACCAATTGAAATCTGGGGCCTATCTGCTTAAAGCTTACATTAAGTTTTCGATCCGATAATTTTTTTGCTTTTTCTTTTTTTCCTGGACCAAAATGTCCTGAAAACCGTCAAGGTAAACAAGTGCACTGAACTGCAGCAATCTGGAGTGCTGACTTGGGAGCACAGTCACTGTATTCATCAGAGAAGGAAAAAGAATATTTTTCCTTTCTTATCCCTTCTTTTTCTTCCCCATAAATTATTCTTGGTCTTAGACAGTGAGACAGAATACCGAGCTCCCAAACACCATAATAAATAACTAGCTAACTATATATGAAAAAGAGGAGTGAATTTACAATATTTTTTTTTTTCTGCATAGTTTTTTATAATAATTTGGGACATCTTCAAAGCTGGTATTTGGAACTTAGAAATGCTCCCATAATTAAGAATCTACATCACGTTTTTGTCTTTAGAAGCAGAACTGGTACTCTTTAGAAGCAGAACTGGTACTCAAAACCTGCTGGAGAGAGCACTTTTCCAGAAAAAGGAAGACCTTTTTCAAGTGTTTGTGCCATGCTTTGGAAGTAGGAACTCACATCTCCTCCACCATGAAAACCAGTCTCAGTCACCAGTGCATGCAGTGCTTTAGGACATTCCCCTTCTCAGATGTGGTTTTACGGTTGGCCTGAACTGATCTAACACTGTGCTACAGGCTAAAAGGGTTATCTCAACCATCCCCTGCTCCTGACTGTGATCTCCTGCTGCTACCTTACGTGAGTTCCAGAAATCATGCAACCGTGCAGAGAGATGATGCAGTTCACTGCTCTGGCTGAAAATTAATTCAGGGAAATAAATAATAATAATAAAAAAAAAAAAAAAACAACAAAAACCCAAAACAAAAAACAAATCAAACCCCAACCAACAACAAAACAAAACTAAACAAAAAAAAAAAACACCCAAAAAACCCCAACCAAACCAAAAAAAAACAAAACCCTTAAATGTTTGCTTTTCAGTCAGAGAAGCAAACTGATGACACCAACGTGCTAAATCTGACATGAGGTCAGGAATGGGGATAAAGAGGAAGCATGGATGACTTCTTTCAGACATAGCCTGTGTTGGATCATGAAACGACAGTGCCCACACCTGAGTTAACTGTGGAATCAAGACTGACAAATTAATGTCTTTAAAGTGGGTTGTGTAAGAGGATGTAGGAGGGATCAGAGGTCTTGACAGCTTCGAACACTGCTGGAAGTACAAAGCAATGTAAAGGATTTTTTAGACAGTCATCAAACTGTTCTTCACTGGACAGCTGGCCAGATGTCTAACTCTGCTTCTCATTTTTTATGTTTTTTCCACTTTTCACAAATGTTAAAATAGTTTATTTGTTTATTTATTTATTTAAAAAGGATTTATAGGGAATAAGTCAAACTAACAATAAGCTGTTGGAGTTAAGCACTGGAAAGAACCTAGATTCTGTTGCTGTCATGTCTCAAGGTAAGATACACTGAAGTGGAATTAAAGTCTCTCTCTTTAGTAGGGGGAAGGTGGGAGGATTAAAGAAATCATATTCATTCTAGTTGAAATTAATGTAAGGAATATAATAACAACAACTTAACTTTCAAAATTTAGCTTACGTGGGACTTTCGTAATATGGGAATATTTTGTGGGCTGTTCATATAGGTCTGAAATTCCCTTCTCACAAATAAACTCAGGTAATGATGGTGAATTTACACCTTGTTTCTCTGGTGCAAATTTCTGGTCTACAGGGAACTTATGATCACATTTCACTTGCCTAGAAGAATTTTTGTTTCAACTGTTTTCCTGATCTGGAATAAATAATTAGCAATATCAAATTTTAATGAAAAATTCTGGCTTATCTTTACAGACACAAAAGTTTCAAAATACACTTATGTAAAGTTTGAACAAGTCTCTAAACTGAACCTCCGAACCATCTGAGTTTTGTTCATCCTAAGCTTTAATGCTTGGGAAAGTGACCAATGAGTCATAAAGCAAATCTTATTGCTTCATCAGATGGTGAATGCAATTTATGATCTACTGACAAACCCAGCAGAGAATGCTGAAATATTGTGGTCATGCCTAATAAAATACCAGGTACAGTCTGCAGACAGGGCAAAGACTAATCTCGGCTTCATGCACTAATCTCAGCTGGAGCCAATGGGAGTAACTTTGGCCTCAGTTCTACAAAATATTTAAGCACATGCTTAAGTCCAGAACTGTGGTTAGAGTGACTGCAAGCTGCAAATTAAATAGGGTGAGTAGGAGCAAGCTCTCAGTGAAACTGGACAAACAGTTTCACCCCTTATTACAAAGTCCCATGGAAGGTGCTCTTGTACAATATTTAAGTCTCCTTTGTAAGATTTATTTTTGTGATTTGAAATGTCCTTAAGTATATGTTTAAAATGTAGGTCATCCATTTAGCTGAACTAAGTTTTGAAGAGAAAATTTATCCCACATAAGTGGGACAGTGGTGATAGGCAAGTGATCAGAAGGTTCTTCTGTCCAAAGAAGTACACATTAGATCTGCTAAAAGTATCTTAATTAGTCAGTAAGTTTCCAAGACACCCAGGCAGCCATTTGCAGTCCTGGCAATAAGAGAAATGCAGTCTTGCTGAGACGATGAGGGACCTGCTCGCATGATGAATCCATGATTATCTTTCTCTCCACACATTTCTGCTTGTCCTTCTCACCTAGCTTAGGAGAGCTCTTTTCACAGAGAATTTCAAGGGCTGCTTTATTTGTTAGGAGACAAGGAGGCACTAATAAATTCCTCTGTGTGAGGTATTTAATTACATAATAATGTGTACACTAATCAAGGTAAATGTGTTTGTGAAAACACCTTGATATGGGAACAGTTAATCACCCAAGGCATTGCTTCTTAACACACCTTGGAAGTTAACTTAATTAAATTAATTAGAACAATGAAAAAAATGAACTGTTTATTGGTCTACAATGGCCCGAAGCGAGCGCTTTTCCACCATTGCTAGGAAACCTCCCAGACTGCAAGTTTTTTTGGGTTCTTTTTTTTTGTTTGTTTGGTTGGTTGGTTGGTTTTTTAAGCCTCTAGTTCTTGCACTTATGGCAACCTGTGAGGAGCCTGAAACTGATGACATTTTCCACTACAGCCTTAACATCTGAACTCTTTGTCTACAGGAACAAGGTGATTCTTACCCAGAAGTACCATGCCTGCTGCCAGGACCCAGAAAATGAACTCATCTGTGAGCTGATCTATGCAACTATTTGTTAGTTAGGAAAAAAAAGTTAATACACAGGGGATAGGCTTGCTCACTATCAAAAGACAACAGAGATATGTGGAAAGACACCTTATTATCTCCAGCAAGCTTTGCATTGGATCTCATTATCCATTATCACTTTCTGCCTCCAGATATTGCATCCAGTACAGCTATTTGCTATCTTGTTTTTCTGCTGGATCTAGCTGAGAAATATGATTATTTTCCCCTATGATTTCAGCAAAGTCTTGTTGACTGCAGTTTTTCAGACATACAGCTGGACTATAGGAACCTGTTTGTGTGTTTGGTCATACATGAAGCTGCTCTTAGCTGTATGTGATCATCAGGGCTGATTTAAGCTGCAGATTCATGTATAATTTAAGATGTTATCAGGACAGCATTGACATGGGAAGGAGCCGGTCCACTCTTCTAAGCTTTCTTTCCTGTTCCCTTGTGTCGGAGTGCGATATGGACCCAGAGTAACGATGGAATCTCAACATGAGTATAGTCGTTCTCCTTTATTTGACGCACTTACAAAGTTTATATAGACAATCAAGCAGAGCACGCGATAGCAACATCTATGCAATTGGTTCACTACACTTGTCTACATGTCTAAAGCTATTATATGATTGATACAAGGGTGCTGTTCACGCGAATGGGTCTAATGGAATTTGCCAGACTTGTTTCCACTTATCTACCAAGTTGCTACTCCTTTGTGCTGTTCAATGATAGTTCACTGCGTTCTTTGGGCTTTCTGCAACCCCAGGAAAACAGGATTGCTCACATCAACCAGATCATGGCCTTTTTCACTTAGCCACCTTTCCGCACCCTTGACTTCCTCTCTTTAGCTCTGGAGAGAATATTCCTATAGTGCCATGGAGAGACAGATCTGCTAGATGAAATACACATGCATTGCTTACTTACCTTAAATCAAAAAAACCTCCTTGACTTAATTACCGGTGCAGCAAACCAAAGGTTTTCTTTAGCACGTGACGGAGAGGAAATGCTTCCAGAGATGGAAGGAGGGGCTGGGTGAGCATGCAATGGGTGTTCTTTATGAAAACAGTAGATTATGCTGACTTAAATCATGCATTAAATTAATACTGTAGGAAGAAATGCTGAGTGATGTAAGGAAAAGGGTTGGAAGTCTGGCAGACAAATAGTGATTCATAACTTTTTACTATGGATTGACCTTTAGGAAGTGACCTAGATCACTCTTTCTAGGATACCCAGCTGGGGCTGATCAAGGACAGTAAAGGCATTGATGCCACAGGACCCTGACACCTACTTCGCATTTGCTCTCATATGGAACAGGGGAGAAAGGGCCAAAGTGGTCTTTACCACCAGTGTGAGATGGGGATTAGCAATCCCCATCAAGCAAGAAAGCAATTCTTTCTTCATCATACTCCCCTGTTTGTGCTTGCAAAAGGGATAATGCAGTTTCTGAGTGGACTCATTTTAAAGAGAAGTATGTAAGTTATCACCAACACTCAAGAATAATAATCATGGGCCAGGACTATCTTGGTCTAGGCATTTTGCAAATATTTAACAAAACAACGGGCTTTGTTCCAGACTGTTACTCTAGGGTCAGGTGACATGCTTTGTGTTTGCCAGTCTGAAGAAAGGAATGGGACTGAGCGCTCAAAGGTCCAACTTGATGATCTTTCAAACCCGACTATACTTGTTGATAGGACACAAATGGCAGAATGGCAGCTTCCAGTGCTCCATAAAACTCTGTCTTTTGTTGTTCCCAAGTTTTTAGTAGCTGTGCAACTGTTTATTCAGAGCAAAACCAGCATTGTCCCCCAAAACTGATTTCTTGACATTGTGCATAGTGGGAACTTGTACAGATGCACAACTAGATCCAGAAACAGGTGAGTGTGGCTTTGTATCCCAAACTATATATCCTGCTGCTCAGCTTTGAAGTTTGAATGCAGGCATGTGTTCATATAGCCAGATTAGTCCCATCTCTAGAGACGACATGGCCAACAGCATCCTCATCATACCCTATTGGTGTGTGTTGATGAGCCCTGTGTTATGGAGAGCTTGATTTACTGACCTGGACTGTGTTAGTGGCTGACTAGTTTAAGAAGTAAGGACTCTGAAGAAAGTAACTGCAAGTACAATTCTGGCCTTCGTATTTTAACCATGTAAATTAATGTGTCACTGCAGTACCTGCCTTCTACTCCTGTTCTTGTTCACCTGTATGATCCAGTCTGACCCACTGTCATAATTGAAACACAACATATGAAAAGAGGGAAAGAGAAGGCATTCCTTGAATATGTGACACCAGTGTTCTCTGTGTTTCCTACCCATGCTTTTTCTGAAATCTCTATTTTCTCCTGCTTCCAGGTTTTATATGCACTGTTTTCCTATGTAGGTGTTAGTTGTTCTCACTTTGCTATTGTCTTCCTTTTTTTTTTTCCTCTTTATGTATGGTTTGTTTTTAATCTTAGAATATTTTTGTTAGTTTGTGTGCATGTGCAAACGAGTTTATAATTTTCTTGGGAGACTTTTGTTGGAACCTATTATCCCAAACCTATGTTTTTGCTGTGTAACAAAGCCATGCTGCTGTTTCAACATTTTTTTTTCCTTTTATCTCTGTGTTTATTTCAGTTCTTAAGTCTCTCTTTCGTTTTCACCCAGACCTCTTTCTACTCCTTCATCTGCCCTGAAAAAGTCCAAAAGGCAGGCACCACAAACACATATGCACGTACACATATATGCACATACAAACACAAAGAAACACTGGGGGAAAAATACTCTTCAATTCCTCCCATACTCTTTGGTGACTTATTTATTTTCAAGGTCTCTCTTGGAGCTGAGAAATAAGACACGACAAGGCGTGTGTTGTGCTGAGATAACACATACCTTGGGGAAAGTGTGAAACACAAGGTAAAGAGGAGCGCCTTCAATGACCCAAGATGAGAGTTATCTTGTGGTAACACACACGTAGATGTGTCCCATTATGTCTGTGAAAGATGGGGATGGAGGGAGGAGAAATAAAAGGAATCCTAGAACTTATATTCCTTTTATACTTATTATTATTTTTAAGTTAGTCTGCAGCATATGCTTCTGTCATTAAAAAGGGGCGTAGGATTCCAGCCAATAATCCTATGGGACGTCCATTATAATTTGAAATAATACATGCAGAGACGATAAAGCCAGAAGGGACACTCACATTTACTCTTATTGTTGATAGTTCCATATCACAATTCATTAAATGTCATCGAGTTACTCTGCGCTGGATTCAATGTATTTGATTACATACCTTCCCAAAAGCCATCCCTACTACTTTTGAAAACATCAAAACATGGAGATTTTATTACTTACTTGGGAAATTTGTTCTAATAGTTTATGAACTTTACTGTTAAAAAGTTGTTCTGGCCTCCAAATTTGATTGTCTGCTGGTTTGAATATGTCCAATAATTTGTGCTTGTTCTGTTATATCACATTAGATTGAATTACCTTGTCCTACCTATATTGTAATCAAGTCGCCTCTTTCCTTTCATTTGAGAAAATTAAGTGAATTGCGTTCTTTTAATCCTTCGTTAAGAACATTTTTGAATCTTTATAATTTTTTCACACTTCTTTATCCATTGCTTTATGTCAGAACCTTCATTTCTCAGAACTGTCATGACTGTCATCTCAGCAGTACCATTTACAGAAAGTACCATTTCACACAGAAATCCCTACTCCTCATTCTATAGTTCAGATACTGAAGGAAAGTTTACTTTAGTGAAGGAAAGTTTAAACATATATGTTTAAAAAAATCAATATGGGAATCCACATTAAGTTTCTGCTTTTCAAGTGTCCAGGGTCTTCTTTCTAAAGAGGGTAAAGAGGTTTTGGACCTTCCTTTTAGAGATATGACCTTGGCATTTGTTGCAAAGAAATATTTTTATTTGGACACCATTTTTTGAGACAGCCAGACAACTTCCTTGTCCTCATCATTACTTACCAGACTGTCAGTCTCTGTGGCATCTGCAGCTTTTAGTTATAGTGATGTCTTACTTACTTTCAGATCATTGACAAAAATATTGAATAATACTGCACCAATTATCAAGCCAAATTAAAAACAGCTCCCTCCTAAATTCTGGGATCAAATAACACCAAGTACTGCATTTTGAGATCTGACAGTTAGCCAGTTCTTAATCTATTTATCATATGTTTTATTGATATTGTATAATGATAATTTTTAAATTAGGCTGTTGCTCAGTATTTAGTTAGAAACATCCAAACATATTTAAAAAAAAAGGATGAGATGAAAGAAGTCTTACCTTTTATTGGCTGTTTCAGCCATGCTGAAGAACAACAACAAGAAGAAAAAAATCGACCTAAGAGGTTCCAGCTACATTTATTTGCTTTTACAAATGTTTTTTATTTCTAAAACACCAAGCTTTTGAAGTCACTGAAACCTGAGAGAGACTGAGAAAGTAGCCTGATCCAAGCAAAAGGTGAGAGAAGATTGCTGTGGTCCTTTGGTACACAAACTCATCTGATACCATGGGCAAAATCTTCCTAAGTGTGATCTTAAAAACAATTGTTTTCCTGTGTGACCTGGGTGAATTGAATTCAATATTTGTTGTAGCAAATTATATTCAATGCCCAGTAGAACAAATCCTTAGATTAATAGATTTTAAGGCTGGAAGAGAACATTATGATTATGNACATAGAATCATGGAATCACAAAGTTATGGAATTTTAGAACAGCTGGGGTTGGAAGGAAGCTCCAAAGATCATCCAATTCCACTTTTTGTAGGAAAGGAAGCAAAGATAAGATTATCTCACATCTTGTCCAATTACATCCTGAAAACCTTCAGTGATGGGGACTCTAGCAGTCCATGGGGAGATTGGTCCAGCAATTGATTGTTCTGACTGTAATTTTTTTTTTTTTCTTATATCAAGAATAAACTACTCCTAATGCAAAATTTTCCTATTGCCTCATGTCTTCTCCATGTGGCTCCTTGCGAAGAGAGATACTCCATCTCTTTCTGGATGCCCTTTAGGTACAGGAACCTTCTCCAGGGTGAAGAGCTCACTTCTTCAGATGTTCCTCATAGGTAAGGTTCTCCAGTCTTTTCAGGCTTCTTCATGGCCTCCTTTGGATGCTGTCCAGTCTGCCTGCATNAATAGATTTTAAGGCTGGAAGAGAACATTATGATTATGTGCTCTGACCTCTTGCATAGCGTCGGCCATGGAATTTTAGCCAGTAATTCTTGCCTCTGGCTCAATATCCTGTGATGCATAACAGCCTATTACTACAGCAAGTGTTGGACTTCAGCGCTGCCTACATGGGACTCAACTTTTTTCAGTATCAGTTTGGGGGAAACTCAGAAGTGGTTATGGAAATGTCTGTGAAATAACATGTACTTCAGCATTTCTTTTTTTAAGGCAAGGTAGAGAATTTAATATTCATTAATATATTTTATGTNAAACTACTCCTAATGCAAAATTTTCCTATTGCCTCATGTCTTCTCCATGTGGCTCCTTGCGAAGAGAGATACTCCATCTCTTTCTGGATGCCCTTTAGGTACAGGAACCTTCTCCAGGGTGAAGAGCTCACTTCTTCAGATGTTCCTCATAGGTAAGGTTCTCCAGTCTTTTCAGGCTTCTTCATGGCCTCCTTTGGATGCTGTCCAGTCTGCCTGCATTTTTTTTTTTTAAACTATGGAGACCAGAACTGGACACAGGTGCAGTCTGAAAAGTGTTGAGTAGACTGGGATGATCATCTCTACCTCTAGTAGTAATAGTCCTGCAGGTTATGTCAACCCTGACAATTTAGGTTAGAACAAGAATGTATTTCTGAAGTGACCTGGATTTTTCTCAGTTATTGCACTTCAGTTCACATCACAGAGTGAGTTTGGAGTGTGTGAATTGGATCCTTTTTGGACAACAGGTCTCACTGATGAAATTTAATAGAACAGATAATGTGCTCCTGTAGCTTGTGTTTATGGGACCAGTCTAGGGCTAATCTGAATTTAAGAAAAAATAACCTTGGAAGGTGTACAGTGTGGATACTGGACCCTTAGCAGTGGTGGATTCTGCATATCTACTTAAGTTGCATCATGCTGTTTCCTAATGCAAATGCATCCTCAGATATCTCCACATCACCCCACTCTGTGCAATGGCTCTGAGGCTAAGAACACTGCTTTGCAAACAGCAAGAGTCAGTCCCAATCCAGCAGCATTCCTTTAGCTTTATCTGTAACCAATAGGCCTCATTGGTATCAACCTGCATTAGGAGGTTAGCTGCCTTGAAGTTAACTGCAGGGTATGGTTTATCTAAAGTCTGAATAATTACGGCATCACTAAATGAAAGTTCAATTTTTTGCTGTGGTATCTCTCTATACTCAGATGATATATTGCTTCAGACAACAGCTTTTCAATGCCATCACCTTCACTGAGCCACAGACAGGAAGCTGGACCACTCCTTTTGTCATGCATGAAGACACACATACAGAGGGTGTGAAGTTTTTCTTCCAGATTAAAACCTGATGGCACTGACTGGCAATGTCCTGGGGTACTAAGAAACTGTCTTCCAATACCTTCTTTTTGCACTAAAAAGAGAAAGATGAAACATTGGGAATCTTAGAAGCCTGAAAAAGAGTGAGATTTGTAATCTCCTGGTATCTTAAGGTTGTGATTCTGGTGGTCAGAGGGTGTAGTTCTTGAATCCCTATTTCTTAGAATATCAGGTTAGGAATGCAAGCTGACATTCTGGTTGGTAGTCCCAGCAGTTCATCTCCAGATCATCTGGGCATGTATACTGAACAAACTACATCCACAAGCAGCTATAAAGGCATAGATGGAATTTTCGATGCTGTGAAGAATGTGCTTTCTGAGCCAGCCAAGGCTTTGAGCATTCAGTGGTACTGACGTACCTTGTGTAACATACAGATAACTGCTAGCAATTTTTCTGACTGCCCTTTACTCAAGAACAATGAACCTGTTGCTTCACAGAATAAAAATTAGCTCTCATATAATATTTTTAGCTCTTCACTTGATTCTTGGGGTGCTGGTTGAGATGGTAGCTTTTGGAAATACGAAGAGAGGAAAAACACAGTAGGGATGTAATGAAGAGAATTCTTCAGCATGGAACAGTAACTGATTTTGATACCAGTCCTGCCCAGGGCTCTCACCGTGAATGATGTGCACAACTTTAAGTTATACTCCCAGGAACCTAATACTTAAATTATTTTGAAAACACTACTGGAAACAGGACATTCTAAGGGGTTGTCATCCTACTCTGTAATAATGCCATACCCATCATTATCTTCTAATGCCCCTTTTAGAACTTTGCTGATCCCATTGAATATTCTGGGTAGCTGAGTTTTCAAAACATATTCATTCCCAGTGGAGCTCTATGCTCTGTTGATTGGCTGTCTCCTTTCCTGATCACGCTGTGAACTTTAGTGGATGAAATTTTATACATAATCACGCTGCATTCTTTGCTGATTGAGCCATCTATTATCACTGTTTATATAGCTATTACATTCTGCGTTTGCCAGTCCAGTTTCAAGCTTGTTTTTTCCCCAATATATTATGCAAAATAAACTGAACAGGAATTACAGTATTTCCAACCTGCTGTGTCTTCAGAATCTAAGATAGCAAAATGCTTAGGTTTTCTTTCAAATAGTGGGATAAACGCTTTTCCAAAGATTGAAGCTGCTGGTTATGGAAAGCTTGTGCCACTTACTATATGCAAAATAGGGAGATTTACAAAGAAACTGATTGCATCTTTATTTGCTTTATCAAAGAATCTAAAACCATAGCTGAAACTATAGAAAATGCACTTTAGTGGTCTTAAAACAAATGATATCCCCAACAGATTTGTCGACAGCTTAGCACATAAGTCCGGGCTGCTGAAGCAAAAAGCATCTGGAATTTCTACTGTTAGAATATGCACCTTAATAAGGAAAAGATTCAAAAGTTCAATGCCTGAATTGTACAGCTTGGTCAGCGGAGTTTTTTGCAGCTGAACAAGCGTTGTCTGTGCAGCTGGCTTTGCAAAAAATAAATAAATAAGGGGAATGAATAAACTGGCGCTGAAAAATATGAATCTTCCCTAATAATAAAATATGCAGAAATGATAGTAAACTCTCTCCATTTATTAAATTAAATTATGCATCTCAATCAGCAAAGTGTGCAACAACTGCACTCAAGAAGGGCGTCACTAAATCAGGGGAAGATACAGCCCAATCAGGAAAATTTAACAACTTGATCATTAAATTAGGCAACACTACCAGAACCAAGGTAAATAAAAAGGAGATAGACTGTGCAGGCTGATCTTTGCAGGCTAGAACAGTGAGTGGGAGACCGAAAGACACCATTGGATAATAAATAGGTCAGCCTCCCAGGGGACCAGACCTTTAGGTGATGTAAATGGCTATTACTTTAACGAAGTCACTCGAGCTTTGCCCTGTTCTTCTAAAGTAAATACCTCGTACAACAACAGTGTTGTGACTCTTTCTTTATAGAATGTTTCTTCCATTGTAAATTGATGATCACTGCTACTGCTCCCTACCCCCATCAGGAGTCTACTGTGACAGGTGCTACAAAGGTAAACAAGGAAGTACTTGTGCAGTAGTGCTCTTTTGAGCTTTCCCCCAAGTANACAAACAAAATTAAGTGTAAACCTTTTCCACAAATGCTATGCCAAAGATCAGTTTTCATGCTCAAATGCTTTCTGCAAGCCTTGAAACAGGTAAGCCTAGAGGACAGTTCAATGTAGGTGTCACAAATGTCTACAGTAGGCTGAAAGGTGTAAGGGGAAAGTCTTTAATACAAAGAGAGAGGCAGTAACTCTGAGGTGGTGATTCTTGGAAATTAACAGATTTGAATGGGAGAAGTGTCATTCCTTGTAGGCCTTGCTGATAATTTTTTGGCCTTTCTAATCAGACAACTTGTTGTAGGATAGTGTGTCTGGATGGTGATTAGAGTATCCTTGGATACTGCACTTTTTTTGGAAAATCATAAAAACAGATAAGATGGTATAAAGAAAGGTTTGTATAGCAGGAAAGGTTTACAGGCAGTATTGTAAATAAGTATATTACCCTTTACCGCTAACTTCTAAGATTCTGACCTGTTACTGATGACTGCAAAGTGAATATGCGCCTGCATCATAAGAACCAGCCACTGCCCCAGAGGGCGTGCAGTCTGCTACACCAGGCCAAATGAAAGGATGAAAAGATATGAAGGGATTACATGGCCAAATTGAGGAACAAATGAAAGTCAGTTTCAAAGCTGCTGAACCACACTGTCTTTACTTGGTCACAAACTTCAGTCCCATAATGCAGGACTCACTATGTGATTGTCTTTTACTAACCTGAGTCAATGTTAACTGTCAGTTGTCACTGATTGGCATGCTGTCTGTTTCTGAGGACCAGGAGCCTGAATATTTACCCAGGGCCTTTGGTGGGTGCATATGAGTTTTTCTAGCGTGTGTCAACACATCATTACTATTATTTTTACATGTATCAAGTAGGCTGAAGGCAATCTGTTCTTAAATCATGTCTCCATTTTGTTGGGTAGACATATGTTTAGTCAAATCCTTAAGGAAGGCTGCCACTAATACAGAGTACAGAGGAGCTGAAGTTACTGAGCATTACAGGTGTTTATTTAACCTTGGCATACATGGGAAAACTGTAATGATTTGTTTTGTACCTGAAGCCCCAGAGAGGATTATACTGCCTGTCTACTGTCTGTATGCGAGTTGTATGAGCAAGGCAACTTAAAAGCCACAGCCAATTTCTGTGCTTCATCAGGATCAAACATTTCCATTAAAATAGTAGTTTTTAAACATTAACATTAGTCTGAAATAATTATAAAATAATGCTCCTGCGGCTATTATATCCTGCAGCAAGATGAGGTAATTTCTGCTGTTAGTGTTTTCAGTACTATTTTTTTCAGCTTTCTTCTTTAACAATTCTTTTGAATAAATTTGGTGCTCTTGAAAATCAGATACTAATTAAAACAGCCCAAGAAGGCAGGTTCCTTCTAAACACAGACATGCATAAAAACGTGCATACACACATGTACACGTGCATATATGCACACGAAATAAATGTCCATACACACACAAGCATGCAGTAGTTCTCCAGAGACTTTGTGTTCTTGATGGTTTCATTGCGTGTCATATTTTACAGGTTGTGGGGCCACAAGGGGAATGCATGCACAATGTAAACTCAGTTGCCGCAAACTGGCAGAAGCCTGAAGGAACCATAGTTTCAGAAGCTGACAGATGTACAATTTGTAAGAGTTTAACAAGGCTTTGCGAGGTAAAACATCCTCTCATCTTCTCCATGTTTCCCATGGTAAATTCCCACTAAAGGCTACAGAAGGTGAAATATCCAGCACCTCTGGGGCCAGGCTGGAGGCCTGGGAGACATTGATTCTCCAAACACACAGGCATGTGCTTCAGAGACACTGACTTCAATAAGAACTACCCACTTGTTCTCAGTCCTTATTGAAGCCAATGGCTCTGAAGCACAAGCCTGCGTGCTCTGCAGATATAGAGTCTGAGGAGCTATCATGCTCTCAGGCTGATTCGGATACACGCACACAGATCCCTTAAACTGCCTTTAAAATCCCATGAAACACAGACACACACATTTCACCACTTTGTCATGTCTTGAAAATTAAGGCATCAGTAATCAAAACAGCTTCTCTACAATTTTGGATAACGTTTTACCTGAAATTATTCCTTAAGGAGCATTTGGCCTTTACTTAATGGTGAAACCACTTGTTATAATAAGATTTGGAAGTCTGTTTATTCATTCACTTATTGGAGGGTATCATTATTTCATTTCTGAATTCAGTGTCGCGCTAGGGGCATAGAGGATTGGGGAGCATTTGCCCTTTTTCTAGATGCAATAAGAGGGCAATTTATATGTTCATTTGTTGAAGGATACTTAAAAAATGTAAAATGTTTCATTAAACAGAAACTTAGCCCATCTGTTCATTTCATTTTTATACTTTACAGAAAGAAAGTTGCTGCCGATAACTGTTCAAGCAGCTGGTGTCTTATTTGAGGTTGCTAGTTACAAATTGACCATCATACAAGTCCATCTATTGGGCAGAGTTTCTAAATCCTCCTCAGGCTGGCTTTCAGCGATGGAAACATCTGCAGGCTTTTACTACTCCCATCTAACTGCAGTGACTTAGTCCTTTGCAACCATTAATGAAACAAATAACCACATCACAGTATCATTAATACCAGGAAAGAGGGTGTAATTTGTTTCACAACATAGAGGTGCTTGTATATGAGGTGATCAGTTCAGGACTCCCATACAGTCAACGCACAGAGAGAAACACGTTAGATCATGTAGATGTATAAAATGTTGCAGGAGAATTATGCTCTTTTTTAAATTGATTTTTCTACTCTGATGCAAAAAAAACGCCAAGACAGTCACTTTGGAAGTAAAAGGTCAGAGTTAATTTTTCAATGAAAACTCTTTGGGGGAAATAAAAATAAATTGTGTTTTTCTTAAGCTTCCTTTGCCTCCTGCCCCTCCCCTATATGCGCCCTAAAATATCCTTTTTACTATAGGGAAAATTTATTGTCTTAAGGGACAATTGTGACGAACGTTTTGATTAAACTCATTGATCGGTTCATATACTGATATAACAGGCACAAGCTCTGCCACTGTTTTGCAATTGTACATTTATTGCCAGAAAATGTATTAGGCTATGTTAAAGTTTCTCTGCATGTCATAAAAATCCACTGGTATTACTGGTATTTAAACATGTTCCTAAAGGCAAACTTTTGATGTCAGTGTTCCTCTGAATGCAAGATCTCTTACTTACTTATGTAAAAGTGTTGATAGATTTTGTAAAAAAACAATTTTACCTGACCACCTAATTAGACATTAGCTTTCTGAGTCCCCACAAGGTGGCTGAATCCTGCTGTTCAGATGCTTTTTTGGGTACTAACTTTTGAGTACTTAGGTTTGCATCTTAGTAATATTCTCTTAGCATAGTATGTGTGCAAATGTAATGATGTCCTCAGCATTCATGTATTGTACAATTAGAAAGTCTTTTTTTAAAACAGATACTGCTCTGAACAGTAATTTATTATTACAGTACTTCAGAAGCTGTTTCTCAGAAATGCAGAGCAATTTTAAAAAAGAATAATTTTTCATATTAATTCTTGTTTGACCATGTCCCTTCCAGTATGAGTAAGCATAATTACTTTATTTTTTCGTGTGACCTAACCTCAAACTGTCTTTAGAAAATATTACTTTTACAAAGTATGTATGCAATTTCTTTAAAATATATTGTTAAGATGTTTCTTTAATGAGAATCTGAGTGCAAAATTTATACTGTATGTTACTATCTTTATGTATCTAATTGGACAAGTGCACAGAAATGGAAAATGTAATTTTTCTGTAAGCTGACAAAAAGCGTGTATGGTTCCAGGTGTAAAGTATTTAACTGTATTAATCTGCAGATGTATAATTGTATTGCCAAGCCAAACAGGCAGTCTTATACTCATTGATAATTAATCTTGCAATTTAATTCTAAATCTCTGCATTTACTGTTCCATTTTCTCTGTTACTGAATGCTATATTTCCTTCTTAAAACTGTCCCCATGTAAGTAGTACATATCACATAAGTACTTTACTTTGGTGTATAAAAATAACATGCAATAATATCATAAGATGCTAATGATGGGATTTATCTCACCTACATTTAGTTACCTAAAAATTAGGTACTTAGTCTAAGCTAGATAGCTGGACTCTCTTTATATTCTGTTAAGAAAAATGGGGACCCTCAGAGACTGATTTGTCCTGCCTGTGTCAGACATCTGGCTTAAGTTGGGACAAATCACTATTTGGAGTTGTCGGGTTTTCTCTGCTGACTGCAGAGAGACCCTAGGTGATTATTTTAGGCCATTCACCTTTCAGACAGTGA
>VXBJ01001166.1:70061-109413 GCA_013400055.1 Nycticryphes semicollaris
AGAGTAGGCTAATTTTTCCAGTCAGTGAAGTTTCAAGGATGAGAAGCCTAGTTTTGCTTTGTTATTGGCTTCAATATTAATTATACAGTATTTTTTCCACTTAACAAAAAGAATCAGCTCCTTCAATCCAAATTTCCTAGTTAATATTTTTAAGGGAATAATGCATACATAAAAAAACAGTCTCAGTGTTTTTGCCAATTAGAGGTGTGCCAGCCTAGCACACTTGCTGAACATTTAGCCTTCTCTGAAAATTGAGTGCCTCATGACACACAAAAAGCACAGGTATGACTCGTGTCTCCTTAAATGGAAAAGGTAGTTCAGCATTTGCTTCAATGATGTAAAGTGCTCTACAGGACAGTATCTTTCTGTCTCTTGATCTGTAGACAGAACTGGGTGATTTTTATGGTGTTATACAGAACATCAGGCAACATAACCTGATGTTAACACTGTTCATCTTTCTGCCCATCTATGTAATGATGTATTCTTTTGCACATTCACTCTCACTGTAGCATTTGATTGCCCTCACACTAAGACACTTGAGAAAGCCAGTAGAATCATAAAATCATAAAATCACATAATCATAGAATGGTTAGAGTTGGAAGGGACCTTAAACACCATCAAGTTCTAACACCCTGCCATGGGCAGGGACACCTCCCATTAGACCAAGTTGCTCAAACCCCCATCCAGACTTGCCTTGAACACTTCCAGGGATGGGGCAGTACTGAACATGCAACCCAAAGAAAGTAAAATAAATTGGAAACCTTTCAAACTCCTGATGAATTGAGTAATGTTTACTTTTATTTTTATTTTAAATCTCAGATTGTGATAGAACTTACTTGGATTTACTGCTTTTACCCTGGCAAAAAAGCCACATGGCAAGACCTAACTTCTGTGATTATCTGGAATCCGAGAGTGTTTTGTTTTTCTAGAAAATATATTTTTTTCCCCAAAAAAGTACACAAATCCAATGTTAAATGTTAAATCCAATGTTGAAGTATGAACAACTTTGATTCTCCACCCTAGTTTTATCTTGAGAGGTTGTTTCAGTTTCCAGAAAGGTGATGGAGCATTATCAGCTTTCAAGATTCCTACATATGTAGACTATGGACTAGAACTCCACCTTACATACAGATGAGGATATTCCCACAGACTTTTACATTCTTAACACTGCATGAGAGCGAAACACACCCTCATTTTTCATATACAATGTCTAGGACAGTTGTTGACCATGCTGAAATCTGGTAGCTGTAGCTAATTCCTTCCCTTGTATTCAGACCACATTCAAGGTTCAATTAAAATCTTCTCAGCATGCTCTATATCTTTCACTTATGAAGGCTAATGACCAGGTCTTGAAACCTCCATTATACTGTGTGGTGCTTTTTGCTTCCTGGAGCTGTGCTACACAGAACCTGACATAGCCAGAGCTTGTAAAGACCCTTTGCGTCCTTAGATTCCAGACCTGCAAGGTCACTTCATCAAACCAAAGCTCATTAAAAAGAAGGCAGAAAGGTGATCTACCATTCTGACCTCGGATATTGTAGCTGAAAAAGCCCTTTGCCATTTATATTTCAACTTTCAATGAGTATATGACTCAGTACTGGAAGGATTTGTAGCTGACACTCAATAGAAGCTGCTCTCGAATTTTGACAAATCCCATCTTGAGCCGAGAAGAGAAACAGATATTGATCCTAAGTGTACCTAATTCATCTCTGCACTTGTAATCCCAAAAGAAAATGGCTTCTATGACCAGAGGGCGTTCAATATTTTTTCCATCTTGTAAAATAAACAGCAGTTATTTTGGTGTGTCTTCATGCGTCAGGAGTAACATTGTAAGTAAACAAAGCACTGTTTTTTTTCTTTTCTTTCCTGAGCAGAGTCATAAGAACTGCTGGGCCTCTTGATTGGACTAATTAAATTGTATCAAATAATTGAGACGGATGAAAGTCTGGAGGCCACAGCTCCGCAGCTGAGATCTGTGGCTCTGAAAAGAAACTTCGTTCCTTTATCAGAGGATTGTATTTTAGCCAGGATCATATAATAAATCGCAAAGAAATTAATTTCATCCCAATAATCTAGCCTCAATAGCAGTGTGGTGGCACTAGCACCTAACAGGTACTGAGAGAGATGATACATGGAGAGATAAGAAGCTGAGTTCTGTTGTCAATTACGCTCATGAAAATTTGGGGAAATTATATTGATTTTACTGATGTTGTTTAAGATATCGTCTGAGGCGGATCTAGCTGATGATTTTATATAATATTCCTTTTTTCATCATGCCATCTTAGAACAATTGCAAAATGCAGAAGCTCCTGCGGGTCACTTGTGACAAAAGCTGGATACAAAGCAACTAAACACCTAGCTGATGAATATTTTCAGTTTCTAAAGCACAATCAACTAAGAAGATTCTAACCATGCAGCATATTGTGTGTAAAGTCCTCCTCTGATATGGGAGAAACAGTCTTTTCTGGGAAATAACCAGAGTATGCATTTGAACCTGAGTCGCCTATCGTTATTGGGATATTGAATTTTATGAGGCAGCTGGGACTCTTTCCTGACATAGCTAAGACTCACTAAATATGCTGAGTTCCTCTGAAAAGTTTTCATTTCAATGAATCAGTCTTTTCTGACAGCAATGACAACAAATACTGAAAAATTTCCTATCAGCTCCAATAATCACGCAAGGGAGCATCTGGCTGCAAAAGACTTTTGAGCAGGGCAGGGTATTTTATAGACAGGTGAGAGGCATTAACTGCAACTCAGCAGGGTTTTGACAGTCTTAAGTAAGAGACTGTTACAGGAGGGAGAAAATGAAAAATTTGGTCTACATTTTAGATGTTTAAGCTCATTGTTATCTTAGAAAAAAGCCTAACATGGTGTACATTTATCTATATGTTTGGTTGTTGAGAATGGATGTCACAGACATAAGAACCTACATTTTCCTCTGTTCTAGGTCTGACTTCAGTTCGCTATTTTTATCCTGTAGAATTTCTTAATTCATTGCCGCTATGAGTTCAATGGCATATAAAAAGCATCTTATCAGTGTCTAGCACCTTTTCCTGGACTGAAGTCTCCAACTTCTGGTGAAGTTACAAAGGCATAATTCAAAAAAGTGCTATGAACACACACATCCAGCAAGGCCTTCCAAGATGTTTGGATGTCTGCAAGAAAAAGGTGCATCTCAGTAAGACTGCAATCATGGCCCCTTCAAGACATTTTGGAAATTTGGACATTTCCTATTCATAGTAGGGCAGTCAAAGCAGAGAGGTGGCAGGTAGGAAGCAAGATTGGGTGCTCTACTAGATGATCCAGAAGTTGTTCTCTTAAAGTTGCTGTAGAGATACGATGCCATGGAAACCAATGGGATTGCTGAATCATACTAAAAGTGAATGTAATTGTCCAATTTTGTCTCCCACAACAAAACTCAGCTAAGAGGAAAAGGAGGGGAAGGCCTGGATGCTGACATAGGCAGGTGAGGGTTCATGTTCAAGCAAGAGTCTGTAGTTTTTTCAGAAATATCAAATGTCCTCTGAATTTTCAGCTATCAAGTGCACAAATATTATCAGCTAAATGATGTCAGAACAGGAACAGTTCATCTTGTAAATTCAGCAATATTTTGGTTAAAAAAAATTAAGGATTTAGTTATATGTCCTGTGGTCGGAGAAGTGCATGCAAGAAATTTACTCATTGGCCTTTTTGTTTATCAATACCTTGCTGCTGTTACAGGTCACTTCTAAAACATGGCAGGAGCGGAGGAATCTCTGCATTTCCTCATAATGAGAAAAACACAAAGTGTATGGCAAATTGGATGTTTTGGAGAGAAAAATATATTAAACAAATGCAACACTGGATTTTCTTTTAAAAAAAGTTCATATAGGGTGTTTTGTCTTACATTTTTCACATTTTCAGATTTTTATTGTTTTATTGCTTAAGACAAGATTGATGCTGCTGATGCACAAGTAAGCAAAAAATAGGACTTAAATTTCTCTTGGTTCTCATGAGGAACGGTCAGAAAGACGCAGATACCTCCTCAGCCAGAGTATCAGATAGCTCTGCTGAAGTTATCAAAGCTNCATTAATTAAGCCTTACGACTCTTTGTTGATGTCCATAAGAAAAGGTAGATGGGTGCCAACACTCTGAATTTCAGGAAGTTAAATCAATAACTAAGATTCTCAGTTTTAAAAAGGTAAATTCATTCAGATTTTATTCACTCAGAGTTTTGTATCAAAATTCTAGGAAATAAATGCATCTATAAATTTCTCACTTTTTTTTTTTTTAAATTACTCTTTCCAAATTGGTTGTTCTTTAATTTCTGGGACTGTTTTCTTTATCAGAAGATGGATGACAGAAAGTGAATGATAAGCTGTCTGAGATGCTGCAAGATTCTTCATTCTGAACAAGAGCAGATTGCAGTTTTCATTGTCCACAAATGGAAAAAGTTAAAAAAAATTAAAAAAAAATTGTAAAAATGAAGGACCTGTTCAGGCTGTCTAACTAACCAATGAGGAGCACACTAACAAAGGCCTAGGTTCACTGTTCCCTAAGCACCTGATTGGTTATAATAATGCAAAATACACCGAGGAGCACATTCACAAAGGCCTAGATTCATTGTTCCCTAAACACCTGGTTGGTTATAATCATATGAAATACTCCATGATGTTAAAAGCACAAGCTTAANGGCTAGAAGAATCCAGAAACAGATAGGTTGGACTGTAAAGATGACTGTTGGAAAACAGCTTTCATAAGGATACTGCGTAATGGTCAGGTCACTTAGGTATTCTGATCATCAGATGAAGCGGTGTCCTATAGAAATGAACAATAATGTTAGTTTTTATTTACTTTCTTCACCATAATGAATTTCCTATTAAATAAATAAATAAATAAANCCAAATTGGTTGTTCTTTAATTTCTGGGACTGTTTTCTTTATCAGAAGATGGATGACAGAAAGTGAATGATAAGCTGTCTGAGATGCTGCAAGATTCTTCATTCTGAACAAGAGCAGATTGCAGTTTTCATTGTCCACAAATGGAAAAAGTTAAAAAAAATTAAAAAAAAATTGTAAAAATGAAGGACCTGTTCAGGCTGTCTAACTAACCAATGAGGAGCACACTAACAAAGGCCTAGGTTCACTGTTCCCTAAGCACCTGATTGGTTATAATAATGCAAAATACACCGAGGAGCACATTCACAAAGGCCTAGATTCATTGTTCCCTAAACACCTGGTTGGTTATAATCATATGAAATACTCCATGATGTTAAAAGCACAAGCTTAATTTCTCCAGAGGTTAATTCAGCCTTCCTCTGATCTCAGTTAACTGGTGAAGAGACTTATCTCTCTTCATTGACTAGACAGGGAGCTGAAGGGAACTGTATTCCAACTTAAAAGCCCTCAGCAGGATTAATCCAAGTCTACAACTCTATATGTGGCTGACTCCTTCATATAACATTTCCCTCAGAAAACCAGCTTGAGATCACATGTACCTAATTGAAAACAATCTGAGAGATGGTCAAAATAAGAATCCTCTCAATGGATACTTAGTTTTGTTGAGTAGAGCTTATCCAGAAAGATAAGATAACAGTAGCCTTAAAAACCCAAGTTGTTAATGTGGCTCCTCTGTTTCCAGTAGGAAATTTTACTAATTTTTGTGCAGCCAAGATCTCACTCCATTTGCTACTGGAGATCCTCATTTGAAACAGGTCACCTCAGCTCTTCAGCCCCAGTCAAGGGATTGTTAAATTGCACGCCAGCAGTTTATTTTATAGGTCCTCTTTCTTTCCTTTTCTTTCTACTGTGAAGTTTTGGAAAACTGCTGACCTTTCTGTTCTCTGAACACACTGAATACTAGACAGTAGTTCTACTTCAATACAGAATTTTCTGTGATACTGTCCTTGACCAAAATTCTCTCTTATTGTTATTAAGCACATTGTTTATTCTGCTTGACTCCTTTTTGTGTACATGCAGGGATACACCTTACTTACATACTCTGTAAATGCATAGAAAGTATCTTCTCACATATATAGACTCTTTAATATAGATTATATTATTCATTTGTATTTCTTCCAGATGAATACAGTAGAATCAAGAGTATTCTTCCCATTAGTAGGAACAATAAATATATTGTTGATAGAAAGATACCTTAATAAGACCAAAAATCCTTTAAATGACAGGAACAATAGATTTCATATGAAACTATGTGACAGGAAAGAAGCATTGCATTGTTTGGAACACCTGTGGTTAATTATCATAGCTGAATACATTAAAATCAGTTTCCAACCTCATATATCTTCATAGACTGTTTGGCGATATTAAGTGATAAAGGCTTAATAATCAAAAGTACTGAGTTAGCAAATGTTTTCTAATTTTAATAACTTCTTGTTGTAATTACCAAGTCTTGGAGTGAAATGATTTAATTAGAAAGTAATCAAGAAGTGTCTACTGTTAATTGAAGGAATTATAAAAGATCTACATTTTTAATATATTTCTTGGGTAATAAAATTAAAGTCTATGATAATTATTTTATAAACCATGCTGATAAGAAAAGTTCGATACAAAAATGAGATATTGTGTATAATAATTCCCACAGTTGCATTTGCCTTTGGCAGGTATAACCCAAAGCAAGGGTACTTTGGACATATCCATTATCTGTCATTTCACATCTTAGAGTACTTAAAGAATGCCCATTCATGCTCACAGCTCTTATGAGAATAGCAATAATTATCATTATACCTATTTTCTCATCTAATAAAGTGAGGTTAAATACATCAGGACTATTTATAGGTTAGATTGAAAAAATTCTGTCTAACCTTTTGACAGAAAACAGGATTTATAATTAAGCTGGTTTTTAAAATAAATTGATATTGTCTTTTCATAAACATTTTAACTTTTCAGAGAGGAAAAAGGTACATTTCAAATCTAAACAAAAAATATTAATGTTTAAAAAATGTTCAGCTAAATCTTAAATAATTTTAATTTAGAAAAAGTCTGCAGATCAGCTAGTAGGATTTGTATAGTTCAGATTCTTCACCTTTTCATTATTCTCTGCCAGCAGAGTACTTAAAATTGATGATATTTCCCAAAATCCTCCACAGTTATGTGTTCCTGTGCTGAACCATGCTCAGCAAGTGGGGTGTCAAAAATGCTGAACGTGTCATAGGGATAAAACCTTTTTTTCCTGACTGCTGCTATTTCTGTTAAACATTCCAAGACACTGATCATCCAATTTAAAACTTCTGTGGTGAACTGCTATTCCCTCTTGGGTGTCTGTTAAAGTTAATTTGTCAATGCACAAGACGCACAAGATAAAGTTCTTCTAACACAGGTTTGTCAGAATGGGCATGGTGTATGTAGGTTTCTGAAACAATGCACAAACTTAAGTCTATTAAAATGCTATTAAAAAAAGATGTTTTCCATTAAAGGGAAAAATTACCCGCTTGCAGGAAAAGTGACAGGGCTAAAATTGTTTTCCACCCCTTTTATAGAAATAATTGGAAAAACCAAATAAATTCTAAAAAATGAGAAGTTAACCAATTTTTTTTCAGGAGAATGCCATTATTGGTTTGCAACTTTTAGTTATGTCTCCTGAAAAACACATCTGGTTAATAACAAAACCAACATCACTATTTATTTTTGGTTGCGGTTCTTAATCCTGAAGGACTTTTCAGACTGTCAACAAATGATATCATATGACACATATGGTGAGCAGCCGCTAGTGGAATGGATAGTGACATCTGTATAGCTGACCAAAATTCAAATGATCTGTCTGACTAACAAGACTGCAAGATGTTGATGTAGTGATTGACAAACTGTCAGGCACTTCAGACCAGGTTCACAAATGTGTGTACATTTTCATTCCTAATTTATGCATGCTGTTAATACAATGGTAGGTTCAAAGAAGACACTCGCACGCCAAAAGGGTACTAAGCGCTGGAAACCCCTGATTCATATATAAATGTGAATTCCCTTGGATACAATTGGCTTTAAGCACCCATACTTTTTTCTTATTTTAGTAAACTTTTAAAAAACCCAACCAGTCAGCCAAACAAAAACACCCAAAACATTTTACTTCTCTGGAAATTTTCAGAGCAAACTAAATGTGAATGTTTTGACCATAAAGAATAGCTGTTTTGTTCCTGTTATGCCTTAGACAGAAGAGATCACCTTGACATAAGGCATCTATTTGGAATTAATGACTAGTTGGTGATGGTGCTCTGCAGGTGTTCTCCAGCCCATCAGGCTCCTCCCAGCCCTTCACTAATACCCAGGAGTTACCTTTGGCCTTGATCATTATTGCTTAAACAAACACATCTTGAAAACTTAGGTTACTTTTCATTTGTCTGCCAGCTAAATTCATTCTTCAGAGACAATCTGTCAGCAAAGGAGATATAAGTCAGTGTTTCCACTGTGAAAGAAAAAAAGAAAAACTTCACTCTATGGCATGTTTTATTTGAAGAAGAAAAAGAATAATTATATGTTACCTCTTATGGTTACCTTGCAATAGGGAATTTTCTGGATGACTTTTTTACAGAAGGAGAAAATCTATTTTACAAAAAGAAGCCCCCCAAAATTGGGGGAGTGGTGACATGAGGGAACTTTTGCATCCTTTAGGATACAAAAAGGGGAGAATTACAAAAGCCTANAAAAAAAAAAACAAAACCAAAACAAAACAACAAACCACCAAAAAAACCCCAAACCCTTGAGTGGCTCACTAAAATATCCTAATTTTAGAAATGGTCAATAACGCATTTAGATATAGATGTAAAGGGATACCTCATACATATTTATCATACTGTATGACATTGCCAGTATTCTTGAGGTTGGACTTTAAATCCTAGATTGACTGCTACTCATTTACACATCCTTAGTATGGGATTGGGATCCCTGATATAGGATTTCTCTCAGTTAATTCTGCCTGTTCCTAGCTGCCAAAGAGGTTGTACAGAGAGGTTGTGCAGTCCTCATCCTATAAAGATTTTCACAGAATCCCTAAGCAACCTGGTCTGACTCTACTTTGAAAAAGAATTGAACAAGTTGGCCACTTGTGATCCCTTCCAACCTCTGAAAGTTTATAGAGGCTTTTTCTGCATTCAGTGGACAGAAATAGAATGCCAGGTCATATCACAAAAAGATAAAAGTCTGTTACAAGTGGGAAGAAATGCTCCTTATAGCCATTCTAGAGGGAATCTATAAGATTAGCCTGGATTAGGTAATTAAGAGACAGCTAAAAATGGTCTTATGGCGAGTGACTTCACCTTGAGTACACAGACTGTTAGTTGAGGATCACATGATTATTCAAAGGTGTTTTCTTTATGAAGGGCTCCCTCATCCTTCTTCACAACTGATGTCTTAGAAGGCTACCAAAATACAGGTAAATAACTGCATAGAATAAAAAGTACTATATGCAGTGATTGATGAACTAATGGGGTGAATCCTTCCAGTTTCAGTAAAAGATTGGCTAGCTAACCACAAGGCACACACACTTCAGCTGACAATATATCTTGATAAGCTAAAAAAAATTCCAGAATTGTCTTGTCAATAGAAGAAATGAGTCAATAGAAGAACAAATGCTATCCACTTCTAATCATATTAATGGCACAATAGACAATATTCATTACCCATCTGTCAAATCTTGGTGTGAAAAAAGGTGGTACTAGATCAAGAATAATATAATAATAACAGTAACCATAAGAGTAAAAACAGGAGCAACAACAAAACCAAAAAATATCATGACCTAAAATCAGTCACATAAATCAATGAGTGTTTTCTTGTGTCAATTCACATTAAGGTATGCTGTATAAGACATAATAACTCGAAGTATCCTAACTTAGCATAACATCCTGTTTTTACTTCATGAATTATAATTTAAGACTTGATAACTACTTGCTATAACATAATATATTCAGGGATTTCCCCCAGTTTTCTTGGCAAGATACTCAGCTGTATCCTAGGAGGAAAAAACACATGCTTTCCTCTTGCCTGTTTTTGGTAGCATTCATCCCAATGCTGATGCTGTATAACTGGACTAAATCATTTCAATCAGTTTGACAACTCAATGCTGACTTTTTTCTCATAGGGGAGAAAGTCTTTTGAAATAAAGCATAAGATGAGACATTTTTGAGAGCTTGGCTAAGTCAGGTTTCTATCTTTGTGGAGTTCTGGTGGTGTTTTCCTGCCAGACAAAGTATTTCTTCCACTACCTGTTTGGCTCATGATATTGTTTGGCTCGTTGTCATTAATACTGAGCCAAAATGGTGGTAGCCACATTGAATTCCATCACTTAAAGGTAGGCATCTGCATTGTATGCATCATCTATGAGTTGACTATCTGAGATTCCATTATAGTCAAAGGGGATTACGGTCAACACAGACACCTTACTGTAAAATAGGCAGACACACTTTATTTTTTTTCAGCCAAGTGGCTTTCTAGATTTTTCAGTGCATTGACTGAATTTCCATTGGCCGCAATGAAAACCAATTTATTGCCATTACCATATGCAGCTTTCTGAATCTGGATCCAAACACCACCCCTAATACTCAGTCTAGCTGGCTGACACGATTAAGTTTATACCGTCATTTGAGATACCACGGCGTACCTAAAGATTCATGTGGCATTGGCAGATGCAACACAATTTATAGGTGGGTAAAATCCTTCTGTTCTTTTGAAGTGGTAACCAAAAGGGACACCCAAGGGCATATCAAATGACACTAGATAATTATGTCTAGGCAATTTTACTTTATTCTTAGTGTCTAATTTATGACGATCATTAGGGATATATCTATACTGAGAAATTAAATAGGACCAGGAACATTTCTGGTCATTGGGGTCAAGCAGCAAAATATATTTGGGTCTACACTGGTGAATTCTCTAAGCTTCCAAAAAAAGGTGAGTGCAGTTGGTGTAGTTATTGGGAGTGGGTAGTTCTAAATCCTAAAATGCTCCCCGGTGTTGTCAGTGTATGAGCTATTATGAACAAAAACTGGACAAGAGACAGTCTTTATAGCTCACTAACATGGTCAGACATGTGTGAGAGTCGTGGGCATTATCTCATTCAGTAGCCATTGCTTAAGCGCCTAGGAATTGAGCCATGTGGGTAGGCATTAACAAGCAAACAATCCAAGCTGAGAAAATAGAAATTATAAAAATTCTCATCTACTCTTCTTCCCACTCCTCTCTGCACCCCAATATACCCAAAATCATTCTAGCAATTTTAGATAACACACTTCTAGATGCATCAAGTTTTACCAGAATTACTTTTCTCTCTTTCTCTTGAAGTGATTGTCAGTCAGTCCTGGAATTGAAGTATTGCAATAGGTTTGTATAGGTTCAGTATTTTCATTCATTCTTCTCTATGTCTCTGTTTTGTGCTTTCTATTCAGACACAGAACACAATAGAATTGCCACTGCCAAAAACCTCACTCCACTGGAGTGAAAACCATTCATTTGTCGTCTCAATTTTAAGATTCCTGACTCTAAATGCAAGGGTATTCTCCATGGATGTAATGGGACATTTAGCAATTCATTCATTTTCTTCACATGCTACTTATTTAGACACTCAGCAGTTGGCAGCTTTGATGTGAGTGGTGGAAATTATAAAGACATTACGTATCATAAAAATATAAATGAAAGAAAACATAGGCCCTCTTTTATATCAGACTAAATTGACTAGTGTCATACTCAGGACATTTTGTTTTATAAATTATAATCGTTAGAGGAGGTGTTCCCTTGAGTGAAACACTACCTGTCTGTTTCATATATAACACCAGGTCTTCACTTTTTCTCCTGTAAAGGAATTGCTGTGCAAGACTTAGACACAAAGAGCTAAATGTATAACCTCAGATAATACGTGTATGAATAGAATAAAATATGCCCGTGTTTGAGATCTTAAACATAATTAAGGTATTTGGGTGTCAGTGAAGGTAAAGAAATAATATATGAAGGGAGTAGTAAAACTCAGCTGGACAATTCAGGCTATGATTTTTAGAAATATTTACACTGAAGGGGACAAAAAAGAGGAAAAAAAAAAGGAAAAGGACAATTTTGTGGTTATTTGGTTCTACTTTCTGGTCATTTGTGGTGGTTTCAACTCAAAGAGCAACTAAGCACCCGCACAGTTGTTCATTCACTCCTACCCCCACAGTGGCGTAGGGGAGAAAACAAGAAAGGCAAGAGTGAGAATACTCATGGATTAGGATAAAAATACTTTGATAAATGAAGAAAGTAGGGGAATAAAACCCAGCCACAAGAGATGCAAAGGCAATCACCACCTCCCACAAACAGACTGGTTCCCTGCCAATCTCTGAGCAATATCTACCTTGGAAGACACATTCTTTCTTATTGCAGTTTTTAATTGTGGAGCATGAAATTGCATGATATGGAATATCTCTTTGGTCAATTCAGATTGGATGTCCTGCCTGTGTCCCATTGCCATCCCTATCCTACTTGCTAGAAAGCTTTGATGGTGTTCAAACACTATTCATCAATATAGAAATCATTGATGATTATCAGTACTGTTTTGGTCAAAAATCCACAACACAGCACCATACAGATTCCTACGAAGAAAGTTAAACATCATTCCTGTGAGACCCAGCACACCATTATAAACACTATTGTCAAAACACTGACCCATTTTGATTACAGAGCATGCATACAGTGAGACAAAGCTGATAGCTCTACTCTGGGGAGTGAACCTCTAGACATTTGAAGTAGTTTTTTTATACTTTGATTCAAATAAAATGGCATATTAAGCCAAGAACCATAGTGGGATAAAGATCTAGTATAATCATTCAGGCATCCTAGTGCCGGTAAGAGTAACACACTAAGGCTGGATGTGCTTCTTTATACACTTTCTGATTTGGTTCTAATGGCCTTCCTCTTCACTATGCATTCTTTTCCTATTAATTTTCTTCTAACTTTTTTTTTTTTTTTCCCCTAATAGTTTTTCACTGAAGCTCAAAGAGGTTTTGCAATATCCATCCCTGTAGATATTAAAATCTTTGCCAGACAAGATGATGAGCTACCTTATCTAAGTTGGTTCGGCTTTGAGCCAGGTTGGACCAAGGGACACCAAGATTTCCCTCCCAATCCATACCACATTTCTGCACTGTGGTTCCATACTAGTCCATTCTAACCAGTGCCAGAAATCCTATACACAGCTGCCATCATTTAGATCACCTTTTCATCCATTTTGTGGTGTCCACAAAATTGGGATATCTCAATGACAGGGTATCCTATCTGTGCTAATGTTCTCTCTGCCATCTCAATTATGTGACTCTGATCTAATGGCAGTTACTGTGGGAAAACAGAGGCAGACATCAAAGTGTGTTAAAATTCATGCAGATATCTGATTTTTGCTGTTGTATTGAACAATAGCAGTGAGCCTTGTAGGGTGGCTGTCTTCAGATGTGGATTTTGGGAAATGCTATACAAGTCTAACCCCTACTAAATTTGCTTAATGGATTTTTACCTGTGAGACTGATAACTAAAGCACCAGTTAAGCAGGATAGTAAACTGTATCTTAAGTTTGTGAAACTGCATTTTAAATTTACATAAGTGTTTAAATGTTGAAAGCTGAGGAAGAAAATCTGGAATAATTTTTCAGCATCTACTTTTCATTATAGAAATCTTTAAGATCTGTAGTTTTTCTGCAATAGTAAGCACAGGCAGCCAAAAGACCCCCTCTTCACACTACTTTGGTATCACAAATAAATGTAGAACTTTTTCAAGGACAGAATATTATCTTTCAAGCACCAATGACATACAATGAAATGCTTTTCAAAATAGGTTGTTTACTTTTCTTGTGACTTGAACAGTTTCCATAATATTTAATTTTAAATAAAAGAAATATTTCTAGATTTACTTCTCAAAATCAGATCAGAGGAGTATTCAGCTCAACTCTCTTCACCCAGCTGGAGGTTTAACATCTCCACGGCAATTTTCTAGTCTTTGAATACAGTTAATGTCCAATATATATATTTTGAAAGGTGACTTGCTCTGTCTATCTTAAGCATCTGATTTAGGGTGGGATGAGTTTTCTATTTTTTTTCACTTTCAAAAATCATATTGATTTGTTGTTTGAAGACATAATAATTAACTGCCTCAGCTGAAAAATTTCCCCGCAAATATCTTTGTTATACAAAATTTTTCATAAGAATTAATACTATATGGTAAAAACGTCAGCTATTGAGGTATGATTTATTCCAAACCCTAAAAAAGCCGGTCCTGTAACATTTTAATGCCTACAGCCATTCCTGTTTGAATGTTGCATTCTCTCAATCTTTTCTATTCTGTCCACAGAAATCTTCTGTCTTCTATCCAAAGATATCCTTGTGTTCACATGAATGCCACGATGCACTGGTTCTTTTCAAGAAAAAGGACATGCTATCTTATGATTATTTATTTTAGCCTATAAAGAATAATGGATTGTAGAGTTATGACAACATAATTCATTTAGATGCATTTTTTAACTGAAATATATTGCATTGTTTGACCAAGGGAGTTTAAACTTTTTCATTTTGTCAGTATTCAATCAATGGAAAAGATAAAGAAGAATCCTATGTAAATTATTTCTTCTCATCAAAAAGTGTAAAAATTGAAACTCTGAATGGTAAGCTTCCTAGGATTCATTGTCAATAAACTTTTATCTTTAAAACAGTTTTTTTATATATAGTTTCATGGCAAGTTTCATGGTACCTAGCAAATGCATAGTTAAAACAAGATGTCTGTCAGACTTCAAGAGATGACATAAATATTACAAGCTCTTTTATGGTTTTCCACTGACAAATAATCAAACCACTCATATTAAAATTGCTTCTGTCATACCTCTTGTCAATCATGGCCTGCGAGCTCAAACCACAACACAAACCCATCACAAGTTTTTGAAGATTCAGACACATACAATTCATTGCTCTCTTTGCCCCAAATTTTTTTTGTACTAATATCAACTGGAATTTTTTAAAGTTGTTTTTGTCTGTGTTCATTGTTTTTTATCGTCTGCCATATCATTATTTTTGAAGTGAGGAAATAGTAATCTTTCCACAGAGATGGGCTGAATTGATAAAATATGTGGCTGAAAAATATTTGAACAATTCTGGTTTTATATTAATTCTACTCCTTTTCCTCAATGCTTCAACTGAGGAATTGCAATTCCTTGAATATTTTAATTTTGCTTGAAAACTAAAGCATATATTTACTAATAAAACTTGACAATTTTTTTCTTAATCCTTATCTTTTTCACTTCATATACATATTTTTGCTTTTTCCAATGAATCTTGAATAACTTCAAGAATACTTCTTTTATTTGTCTTTTGATGTCCAACACAATTTTGCTGTATCTATGCATGTTTTTACTTCCATTGCTTATTAGAATTTTTCCTTCTTACTGATATTTCTGTTATCCTTTTTCATTCAGCATAGTCTATCAACATTTTACTCGAGTTTAACTTTTGCTTGAGACACAACTTTTCAGTAGTTACCTGTGTTGGAAAAGGAAAATATACAGGCCTTCTTCATATTCATGGTCTGGATCTGTTCCACCCAGCTAATTTCTCTGCTTAGTTTCCTTTTGTCTTTTATCACTGAAAAACTTAGTTACAGACCTACGTTCATCCTTTCACTTATTTGTAATAGAAGCAACTTATAATCATTCTATCCATGGTCAATTTTCATGCCTTCCTTATTCTCTTAACTTACCACTACCAAATCTCACAGTGGGATCAGAAAACTTTCAGCTCTGGCATGTGACAAACCTGCAGGTAGCTAGGAATGATATTCTATCACTGATATTATTTGAAGAAAAGGTTGGCCAGTACAATTTTGATTTTCCACAGTGCTAGGAATATCTCTACAAGCATAAAAAAAGAATAAGCTGCTCTAACCAGGATTAGTATGGAAGAAGGCTAATTGGTCTTTCACCTTATTTTTGCTGTCATTCCTTCAGGGATTAAGTTAAGCCTCAGTGTATGTTTCATCACAGAATCACTAAGATTATACTTTGCCTCTCTGTCTGTCATTCAGACACTTCCTCTAATATTGACTAGATTTTTATAAGCCTCACAACTCATCATGTGGTTACTTTTAGTCAGAATAGGTATATAATTTATGGTACCAAAGGCTTGTTAGGGTAATAGAATGCAAGATGTAAGACAGTAACATGATTACTAAATCTTTACTAAGTTTCCTGATTCCCCACCTTTCAGGCATGCCAAGTCTCACTTTACGTATGGGATTTTTGCATCTTTAAATTAAGAAGATGCTAATGAGGTGTCTATGAATCAGACCTCAGACACTTAAAAGTATTCTGGGTAGAACCGAGATTGCCTAGCATAAAGTAATACATCACAAAGTCTTGACCGGTCCTTTAAAATAAAGCTCCATTCAATGACAAAATAGAACTGCTGTAGAAAAATGTCAGTTACTCAGCAAAATTTACATGAGTCAGAAAGACCAACTATTTCCTTTCAGTTCCAGCTAGAAATCTTCACTGATAAATTGTAAAATTGTTTATCATTGTGATATCTCAATGCTTGATTATTCATAGAATTTTCTGTTAGGTTAAAAGCCATGAAAAATCATTATATTGATTTAAGATGGGATTCATAGAATTGTAGAATAGTAGCATGGTTAGAGTTGGAAGGGACCTTAAAGTTCATAAAGTTCCAACCACCCTGCCATGGGCAGGAACACCTCCCACCAGACCAGGTTGCTCAAAGCCCCATCCAGCCTGGCCTTAAACACTTCCAGAGATGGGGTAATGGTAATGGGATAATCACACTTTCAATCCAGTACAAGTCAAGAAATCATTTGTGAATGATTTCTTGGCCCTACTTAGAAGTCCAACTTAGGATGAGCTGAGTTATGCCCTAGAAATACAAATTTCTGGTTTTGACTATAAGATGGATGAAGGATAAAACCAACTGTAGATATGCTTCTTTGTTCAGACAAATCTTACGCTTACTCTGCCTGTATAATTAATGGAAACAAGTACATTTGGAGGATCTTTCATCCCACATAAGACCCATGTCTAAGGAAAGAGGAGTGAATAGCCATGTGAACATGTTTGTCTTTATTGAAAATGCAGAGCATTTCTTTTACATAACCGCCTTAGAGAAAATGCTCAATTTCCAGTTGATTAAAATAAGTAATTTCATTTGAATTTTTAATTGTACTTCAGATAAAGACTTGACTTCCATCAAGAAATTTCAGTTTTAATTCTAGGGTCTATGCTTATACAAGGAATTCTGTAAAAATACAAAAGCTTTATTTCCTTATTTGAAAGTACCAGATGATGAAAAACCTACTCTTGATCAGTCATTCTACTGTTTTCAGTTATTTAGTTTGCTAAAAACTGGTATTTCTTTGCAGAACCAGTTTGCCAAGTTTCATTTCTTGACCACTGGATCTTTTCCTTCTGAGACTGAAGAATCTCCTATTATCACATTTTTATTCCTTCAGTGGATATTTATAGACCATGTCTAGTTATGCCTTTATCTTCCTCTTGAAAAATTAAATAGAGCATGGAGTACCTCATTGCACAGTGTTTTCAAACCTGTAATAATTCCTATGGAACTTTTCTGAATGCTTTCCAATTTTTTTCAATATCTTTTCTCAGCCGCAGGTACTAAGACTGGACAGTTTTCTTATAACTGTCATACCAGTGCCACATGCAAACTAATAAAAGATTCCTCTCTCCTGTTTGCTATATTTTCATTTATGTCTTTAATGATCACATTGGTACTCTGCAACACAACACCTTACTGGAACCCATATTCTGCTGATGAGCTACTACTGATTCTCATTTTCTCCAAGTCTTTTACAAGATCACAGCTTCTCAAGATAAAATTTTCCATCCACTAAATGTAACTTTGATTTTCTGAACTTGGGGCAGAAATGCAGTTGACGGAGGTCACTGTAATTCTGTTCTATGCCATTTTCTGCAAGATCAAGATGTGAGCAAGGACCTTATTTCAAGAAGTTGTTATATGAACTTAATAAAGTCCTTTGCTTAATTTTACATGAAGAATTACAGCTAACCTTAATCTGGTCCTAAAATCATTCCTCCTGAACATCTAAACTATGTGTTCAGCTGTTGCCACCCATGACGATCTTTGAAATTCTGCTTCAGCTCCTACTATGCTGGTGCTATTCCCATATTTATCCTACTTCTTCTGTGTCCAAATTTTGTTTGTGACCTTCATGTTTTCAACAAACTTTGAAAGCAAAGAGCCATTCACCTATGATAACACATTTTTCTATTCCTAATTTCCTTTTCTCTTGTATCCCTTCTCTGCTTTCCAATTTGTCTATTAAAAAAAAATATTTAAAGGAAAACCCTAATGAGTAATTTCCAGAAATGTTCCACTTCACAAATAAGAACAGCAATGTGGGTAAGATTAGTTTGATTGTAAATTGGTTGGGAAAGGGTAAGCGCATAAGCCCTGATTAAAGGACTGAGAAGAGTAGTGCAATTGGCTCCAATCTTTTGGAGGCAACTGTAGATTCAATTTTATATATCCATGTAGACTTGCATGGTGTTTCTCTACGCTTCAATATTTCAACAATGGTACCTTCCCATTTCACAGTGTGATTGCAGGGCTAAATCAATTAGGGGCTAGTGACAAGGGATTCAAAGTGATACAAACCAGGAAATGCTTTTAAGTACCAGGCCTGCTTTGTGCAGCTGCTTTAACAGATTTACAGAATTTTGGAAATTATATGCATGCTGCTCGGCCCATTTTGAACAGAGAGCACTTGAAGCAGACACTACCGTTTCCGGTGATGTGGATGCTAATTCACATCCTATTGGCAGGTACTTAATGTTATCAGGTGTATGAGGTGAAACTTAATAAAGGATTAATGAAGACAACATGTTTCTTCCTGCTTTTATTATTATTTCATTAGACTTTCAGTGCATTACGGGTGGTTTATTTTAGTTCATCTTCCCCTCAGTCCCTGAACAAGTCACAATCAGCCAGAACTAGGCACATTGTAATGGTATTTTCCTACCAACTTCTTAAAAAAAGTTGGTTTTCTCTCTTCACAACAGTTCTCCCTCTTTTCATCCAGAAATCTCAGGTTTTCCTTAAACTGTTACTGATTTCAGAAAATCCTATTAAATCTTCACCAAGGACTTAGTTGCCCTAAGGAATACTGCTATTTCCTCCTCTTTTCTAGTTCTTTTTAGCCTTGTCTCTGTTGCTTGGCAGATGTCCCAAAAAGAAACAAGCCTTATTTCCTTGCAATCTCCACTTTTCCTCTTCCTAGCCTTTGGGATGGGTCCCTAAATGTACCAGACCTCTCCTGGTTTTGATGTGCTCTCATAAGCACTGAACCGCTTGGAGAGCAATATTAATTTGAGATAGGTAGTGACAACTATCCAGTCCCCAGCTTTGAGGAGGAACACTGCCCCTTCCAGCAGCCACTTATTCCACTTGTCCCAGAAGTATCCCCTAACACTCCAGTCACATCAGCTGTGACCTCTACCCATTTCCACCATTTTGTTTCAGCCACCATTTTATGGCAGGGAGCCACCGGTTTTGATAAGGTCCTGTTCAACAGGTTTTTATACTGCCTTGTTACTGGCTGGCAAGACTGTGAACTCCCCTCCACTTTCTCTGGAAGTGCATCAGAGCAGGATGCTCCTGCCCACATGAACAGGAAGTGCGTACATAGAAGCTGCTATCTTTTGACATCATACCCATGTGTGTTTTCATAATATGCTGTGGTTAGCTGATTGCCATTTCTTGAAAATGCTATACCCACACAAGCTCCAAGCTCCGTTAGTTTGGCTACTCATTTGCTGTAAGCAGAAGATGTTCATATATAGGAGTATATATATTTTACACATATATATGTGTGTGTCCATATATGCATAAATGCATGTCTTTTATATATAGATACACTTAATACATATTTATTTATACGTGTGTATGTGTATATATACAATATGTATGTGTAAATATGAACATAAAGATATTTAAATTAAATATATATATATAAAAGTGCAGTGATATAATGTATAAAACATTCTTTCATAAAAGGTAATGAAACTAATAATTAAAATTGTAATAGCAAGTGATCAATCAAAAGTAAAAGGTAGTTTTGGGTNAGAAAAAAGAAAAAAAAAAGAATTTATAATAATTTTAAATAAACTGTTAAAGCAATAATATAAACTGTTAAAAAGGAATCCCATATCCAACTGACCTGTGCTGCTACATGACCACTCCAGCCCATGAAAGATCTGACACTCCTTGTACTATGTAGATTTGGCCTAACTATCTTAGATCCATACAGAACACATGTCTATGAGAACTTTTTCTGTGTTTGCAGAAACAATTTATACTATTTGTAGGTTTTTACCTGTAGCTACTGCAGAGCTGGCCAGCCTGGCAGAGCTGAGCAGATACCAGAGTGGGGTACACAAAAGAGAGCTAAAGCATAACTAAAGGGAAGGATTTCAGGAAGGTGTTCTAATGGTGGTTGGAGAAGGAGCTGGCAGTCATGTATCTCTAGGGATGTGATTTCCCACAAGATCCAGTGTACTACTGCACCCTGGCCCTGCCAAGATGAAGTTGGAGAGCCCATGATGCTGGTCTGGGTTCCAGGGTAAAGTTTGGAGGCAGCCACAGGGAAGCTCACCAGAAAATTCTTGTGAGTACAGAGATAGTCCTCCCATCTTTTCTGCTGATACATATCTAGCTCATGATCTGCCTGGTGACACAACATACACACTGGAGGGGGGAAAGAAAGAAGCACAAGCACTGACTGCATTTCAAAGGGGCCTGGTAAAGTGCTTTTGAAAGACTTTTCCCCAAAGAACTTGTTTTATCACTACCTTGCTCGGTGACAGGCAGGGCTGGATCTGTAAGAAAGATACTTGGTGGCTCTGAAGAGGAAGGGGGCATTGTAGGGACATAAGAGGAAAAGATGGGTGTGACCCAGGCATCCAGTAGTATGTGGGACAGGAGTCAAGAGAGATTGGGGAAGGCCTTGGGAGGTCAGAGTGCCTCCCTGCACAACTTGGGTCACTGCCTTCATGGTCTAGCCTCTCTGCCCCACTTTGTGTCCTGCTTCTGCCCAGATCTCCCTGTGCTCATTCTTGCCCCCTACCCCAAGATGAGCTCAGATTCTGACCCAAGGAGAGTTTCCTTCCTTGCCTTGGTGACTTGATGCGTGTTATCTATCTAGTCTAAAAGGTCTGTTTCAGACAGGTCTGCATGAAAACCTCACCTTGCTGAAGTAAATGGTTGCTGAATTCTGGGATGCTCAGATCTCATCAGAAGCCTATATTTCATCCTGAGCTTCTGTTGAGGGACGGGAATTGGCTTACTTTTTTCAACACAAAAGTTCCCATTGTCAATCTTTAAGTGTTCAGTGATACCATTGGACTTCATACTAAACACTATGGGGGTTATTTGCCAAGCTTTAGGCACCTAGCTTCTTCTTTATTTATTTATTTTTATAGTCCTGTATAGTTTATAAATGATGGAATCATGAATTGTTCTATTTTAGGTACATACCTATCTTAGGATGGGATGGATCACTCTGTAGAAGTGTTTCTTCACCAGAAGAATTTAAATGACCATATTAGACATGGAATCTTAGAGGTTAAAGGTAAATATTGACCTACATGAAAGTCTGAAATATGATCTCTAGATGAAGGAAGAATAACACCAACTACCTAGTACTAAGACTTGATTTATGATTTCTAAGTAAAAGGTAAAAGCAACATAAGATGTTTCACCAATAACATGATGACAGAGTTTCCTTTCCTCCCCAGAGATTACACTTTATCATTTAGTTTAAGTGAAAGATGGGTATCTATGGCCAAGTGATAACAATAACATTTTAAAATGAAGTAAGCAATACCTGTACAAATTCGTATCTGGTAACAATACATGAAAGAAACTAAATAATGCAGCTGGCCTGACCCAGGAGACCACTTTTTGTCACAGCAAAGGAACCTCTAATGTGGAGTCCAAAGACATCATGACATTTAATGGAGGGATTTTAAAATTTTGCCTGAATACCTTGCATCAAATGATGTATCATCACTTTCTCCTGCAAAGCTATCACCATAAACTTTGTGTTGTTATGAAAGCTCTGCAGATTGCTGGTCTGCTTTTTGAGACACCTAGTTCTTGATATGAAGCTCCTATGTTGCCCAAAGCTTAACTGCCCGGATCACATCCTTGGTACACTGTGTCATACAGTTCAAGCACAAGCACATAGGCTATCTGAATAGTGCCACATTGCCCATTCACTTGCCTCCCACCATGGTTCAGCTCTCACCACCAGCTTCAAAAAAGCACACAGCACAATATACTTTTTTTTGCATTTGCTTAGACTGCAGTGGTCAAGCTGAACAGTGAAAAGTCTGTGCCAGTTCTTTTCTGGCATTTGGATCTCATCATCTGCCAGACCCTGTAAATGAAATAATCTCCCAATTGAAGACAATTTGTGGTGGAATATAGTGATGCGGTAATTGTTCAAACAGCTTCATCTGTCTTTCAGAGCCAGAGTTTTCCACTGTCAAAGTCACTGATTATCAGCTTAGCCAGTGTAGGAGGCTTTTTTCCCCCCTCTAAGCTACAGGATATTGAGTTCCATAATTGTTTACAGTCAAATGCCTATGCAATAGTTAATTGCCTTCTGTAAGCTGCTTGGTGAGTGGAGCAAGAGGAATGGTTTGATGAGTAGAGTTAGAGTCCAAAACATTGTGGAGCTTGCAGCAATAGGATCCCCGCTGATAAGAAACAAACACAACTGCTTCTGTGTCATTGTTTTTTTGGCTGCTTCAAGCAAGTTTTGGGAAAGTTATTGTCTCCTAGCAGGCAGTGTAATGGGCAAGCACAACGTGCTAGTTCACCAGCCTTTCATCTTCAAACCCAAGCTCGAATTATGGCTCTAGTCACTCTTCAGAATTACTTTAGTACATCCCCATTTATGCTCATTTCAATGCCACAGTGGCTGATGCGGGCAGGCAAAGTTTGCTTCAGGCTGCTGCTGAGGTACCCAAAAAGAGTCTCAGAAAACCTATACACTGTAGGCCAGGACAGAAGTGTATGAAGAGCAAAGAGTGTGAAGAGACAAGGGCCAGACTAAGACAGGGACCAACAGTCAAGATCTGGGTATAAAACCCAATATATATGCAAGGGCGCAGTCCTGGAGTAGCAGAGAGAATTATAAATCAGGACTAAAGTCTGTTATCTCACCAGTATGATTTACACAATGGACAGAAAGTTTTACAGCTTGATCAGGAAAAGAAAAAAAAAAAAAAGTATTTCTTAATTACAAACAAATAGATAAAAGTTTTCTCTCTTCTTTTTGCTGTAGCACAGAATCCTGCAGGGAATGTTTTGAAGATTGAGAGATTAGCTATGTTATTTTGTACCCTGAAACCTTCTTTCAAGGATTTTGCATGCTTGCTTCTTTTGAAGAATCCTGTAATTTACAAAAAAAAAACCCAAAAAAACCACAAAACCACAACTTAGGTGCAAATCAAGTCCTAAGGTATTTTTAATGGCAAGTTAATACAGGCAGGTAGTTAATATGATGATGCTATTTCTAGAGTAAAAGTTATTTTAAAATATTACATCTTTTTCTGGTGCTTAGCTGGATAATAGGACCACATTTTTAAAATGCATGTACATGTTCTTAGCATTAAGTAATTAGGTAGTTCCATTATTTTTACAAATATATCACTATTTAGTTCCATATCTTTAAGCATATTACTAGTTTCATTGCAATATTAACTAAAATCAGAGTATAATGGACATAAATAAAGATATTATATCTTTTGAGGAACAAAATTTTACCGTGATCATTGTACAAAAAAGTAATGTTAGATGGCTTGGGTAAATCAATAGCTCAGTTAGTAGAAGTTAAAAATAAAAAGATTGTCATAGATTTTTAGTAAATACCATTTTATTCCACTTATATTTGCCGAGGACACATTTTTTTTTTCAGTTTGTTTTCTAAAACATGAAAACAAAAAGTATGAAATTCGATTTTAATTTTAATATTATAAAGTAAATGTGTGACTTTGTTAGGTGGTGAGAATTAAATTTGCAGGACATAAGGATAGTAAGAAAAAGCAAACATATTAAAATACATATCAACAGCCCTTTTGAGCGGGCTGGATTGAAAAATGAACAATCATTTATTTTCTAAAGGCTTTTAAAGAAGGCCATTTTTCATTCATGTTTGCCAGTGTTAGCTTGCTACTTTAAATCTCCTATGTAAATTACTCCTAGGAAAACCCTTTATATCCAGAAAAAACACATTTCAACTATTAATGTTTTCCCAAACTGATTGGGAGTTTAGACCATCTGTTAATGTTCAATAGGAAGTGTTTATTTTATTTTTGTTAATTTTTCACTGTTTGGGAATTTTGAAATGCCAGTGGGGGAAAAAAAAATTGAAAACTCACAACAAAACCAATTTTGCCACATTTGCTTTCCATTTGGCTACTTGCCATCGTTAATCACTCAATTTGTTACAGAATTCCTCTATTCCAATGATAGACTTACAGAGGCAGTGTCTTAGAATGGATACATTTGCAAAAGACTGTGCTGGTCAATTAATGTATCACATACTCTACTTATTGAAGAAAAAAGTGACAGGAATACTTAAAAAAACCCTGACATTTTTGGCAACTTCTGTCATCCTGGATGATAGAAAAATTATAAGCAAATGCTGAACAAATCTCTGAAAAGGAATGTAAATAACTTGGGACAAAAATCAGCTGCTGAATATTGACGTCTAATACTCCTTAATCCATTTTGCAGTAGTAGCTGGATGGAGGGGGATAATTTATGATATCTAAAGCAAGATATCAGTTTTTGGGCAACCAAATAACAGTCCTAGGACCTGTGACTCTGGAGTGATTTAGGCATGAAATGTCCGTTGAAGTGGAACAAAGAACTTCAAGGTTTTAAAAAATTAGGTGAAGAACTGTACATCTCATAATTTTTCACTGATATTTAATCCATACATTTATAAATTCTCTAAATTCATTGAAAACCTGGTAACTGGAGTTTTGGTTTATTTTTCTTTTGTGTTTTGTTTTGTTTTCTTTTCTTCTCCTTTAATCTGGGACACCTGTATTTTGCAGACCACAAAAACAGAGTGTAGGTTAATTTTTTGTCTACTTAAACATTGTGAGCTGCAATTCATTATTGTGGTGATTTATGGCAGCTGCTCTATTGGCAATCTTAACACAGTATTTTTCTTATTACTTAATTGTTCCAGTAGTGATTTAACCATTAGTTTCGTAGTTCTGAAAATAGGAAACAGGAGTTTTCTATTACAGATGCCTGGCTAATTAGTTCAGAGCCTGTCTAATGGGGACTATTAAAAATGCAAATAAGTAGTGATCAAATAGTGCAAAGTTTTGTCCTGACAGAGTATACTAATAAGTTTCTGCCAAAATAAATACATAAAAGGATGTAAGAGAATCAGGCTTTGGATGGCACCCTTAACTATAAAGGGGATAGTACAAAGATAACATGGATGAAAGCCAAATACCTTATGACATTTAAACTTGGACATAGCTGTAAATTGTTATTATATTAAATATTATAAAATGTATATATATTATATATTGCTATAATATATTTTGGGGAGGAGGGTGTGGGGGTTAGATCATGAAAACCTCATGTTTTTTGTCACTGCTTTATATAAACATGTACATCCATATGAGTGAGAAAACAAAAGGCACTATGAGGGAATAGTAATCAAACATTCAGCATCTAGCCTATTTTTAATTTCTCTCTTTTTTAATTCAACATCTAGCCTATTATTAATTTCTCATTGTAGCAATTCTGCACAAGTTATCTTATACACTTTTAGGGTGAATGACCTTTGAACCTTTTTTAAAAAGGCTGAAAAAGCTGGTATAAATGACATAAAAGGTGGACCTATAACTTTCATGATACAGCCAATGTACTTTTCTTCAGTGTATGAAGAAGCAGAAGGTAACTGGGTGTGAGACAAATCTTATTTGCAATTCAAATTAACAAACATTAGTATAATTTATTCGACAATGTTACAGACATGAGAACCTTTGTTGACTGCAGTGTGTTAATCAGTTCAGACAATAGCCTTGGTACAACTTGCATGTTATGAATTGTAAACAACAACAACAACAAAAAAGTATCTGATAGATATCCTGCAAGGAGATAAGGAGATTTCCTGACTATACATTTCAGGGATACCTTTCCTGAAAGAGAAAATATTTGTAAATCAGAAGCAAGTCACTGCAGAAAGAGTCAGAGTCTAGAAAAGGAAAATCCTCAATGGTGCTAGGACTGGCCTGGAAACAAAACTCAGAGGAAGAGGCAGCATTGCTAATAGGTAGAATGGACTGTTGCAGTAATTTGTGATTACTTGTATTTTTGCTTTGGTGAGACTCACCTCACCTTTGCTGCCAACTTATGCTAGGTCTTCTTGCTCTTATTCCACTACTGAGATGCCATTTTATTGACTCTCATGCTATTTTTAGGAAAGAAGTTTTGACATCTTTCCCTTTTCTTCCTCTATGCTCTGCTCCACATAAATCCCAGCCTGATGTTTTTTACTGCTCAGTGGTCCTTTATTTGTTCCCTCTTATTGTTCCCACTGATCGGACAGTCTTATTGATTTCCTCCTCCCATTGCTACAGTGGGACTGTCATTTACATGGCTGTCATACACTGAAACCTCAGGGCCAAATTGTTGCCCATTAGCAAGCTGCCTTGCCCTATTTAAAAAAGACGTTTGGTGTCCTGCTTGTCTTCTAAATAGGCCTCTTGCTGGCTGTAGCTCCTGTTGGAAGTGTCTCTCTCTGTGCTGATTAGAGCCTAAACTGAACATTTGCTAAGGAGGTCCAAGACAAACTTCTTTATGCACAGAGTAAGCCATGCATAAGATTGGATCCCAAAGGCAGCAGTACAATCAGCAATAGTTTATATACAAGTTAAACACACACTCAGAGGGGAAAAGGCTTTATGGGGTATAAACATGAGCAGATAACTAGGCTCATGACCTCCTTTCCTTGTAAAACGTTTCTCGTCAGCTGTGGTCATGAGCTAAGTGACTTTGCCTTCAAGACTTTTCCTTGAGCATTAGTCCCTCTGGATTATTTTGGTGATTTCTATTGAAACAAAAGGAATGGGGTCTGGTGGATTTGGGTGGAAGGGTCTGTAATGAGCAAGCTGTTCCCTCTGGACATCGCAAATGCTTTTCTGACTCCAAAAAGGAATATTGTGGTTTTAATAGGGGACATGACCTGCATTCACTTAACAGTTTACAGCATGCTATCTTTCTCTAAGTTCTTCTTGTTAAAGCTTTTTTGTTTACATTTCTGTATGTATGCACACACATATATGGAAACGTGCTGAATAATTTGATAGTAAAGTAACTAACACACTCACTTCAGATAGGAAACAGTTCTGAATAAGCAGAAAAGAAACTCAATACCTCAGTGCCCACGTATCCTATCTTCCAGTCTGCCCTAAAATGAGAAGCTTGTGCTTCCTCTAGTTTTAATCACAAGCCCCAGTGGGGAGCTGAAAAAACTTCTGTGACAAAAGTTTCCTTTGCAATGCCATATCTCCATGAAAAGTTTCAGTTTTGATGATTCATCATTTTCACATACACACAAAACCACATTGTGTTCAAAGATATCTGACCAGCCCTAGTAATGAATCCATCTGCTGCAGTCAGCGAGCACAATTATGAGACAAATCACCCATCTTCAACAGTAAAGCTGAGAATAGAACCCCGGTTCTTTTCTTTTTTTTCTTCTTCTNTTTTCTTTTTTATTTCCCTTTAAAAAAAAAAAAAAGAAAGAGAAAGAAAAGGCACAGATTGTTATCTTTTGATCTTGAGGAGCTTTTTACTCACCTCTATTAGCAGATCACTTATTCTAGTCTCCTAGGCATGGCCCTGCTGCAAGAGACAGACATGATCTTATACTCACACACAGACGCACACAGAGAAAAAGAGAGAGGGAATCTGTGTATATCCTTTGCCTACTCTGTGATCCTTAAAAATCTGATAACACTTCTGTTCAAGAATGAGGGTTAGACCCCACCTGCTAGTCATTCTGCCCAGGTATCTGCTAAACACTGTCTTCTTTATTCTCGGTAGTATGGCTAGGTAGCTGTTATATACCTGCTGGGCTCTGCACAAGAGACGGCTGCATATGAATGGGCAGCGAATTGCTCTTCCTTTATGCCTGGTCTACCTTACAATGCATCAGTGTGAAAGCCCATTGCTTCTGAAAATGATAAGAAAGTAAAGAAAGTTATTGAAAGATCAAACCCGAGGCCAGATTTTGCCTGAAGACTGAACTGCTTTATGAGCAAAACATTGAGGTTAGGGTAATCGATGTTCAATGTCCATTTCTACCTCAGATTTCTTTCAGCCCACTGGGGACACCATTTAATTTAGCTGTTTGCTGTAAAACAAATATTGTGCTCATTCTGCCTCTACCCTCCAGCCTCTCTCTGGTCTTCTCTACTTACACTGTAAGATCTTCAAGTTGGGGAATTTAATGTGTTTGTACAGCACCTTGCACATGAGGACCTGTCTCCCACCTGGGGCCTCTACACATCACAAAAACCACACAGCAACCATTTGGAAATGAGAGTTTAAGCACAGAAGTTGTCACTGCTTGCACCAGCGTAGATAGAGTTAACCCCTTCCAATACCCTTCTCCTTCCTTCACAAAAATACAGGTATTCTACTGTACCACGTCAGGTATTGGGGATGGTGTGGAAACCAGGTAAAAGAAGAACAGAAATAATCACAGGGCAGATACCACCTGCCTGGACTTCTCCATGGGAATGAGTGATCTGACAATTATAGACTTCAGGTGTCTTGAGGAATCATCTTTCCAAACTGCTGCTAGGGGGAAAAAGACTAGTTCTGATCTGATATCTAGACAGTCTAAGAGTTATTTTTGCCCGTGAAGCCTAATAATGGGTTAGTGGTAATTATAGGGAAAAAAAATAACCTAGGAAAAAAAGTGGGATGTCTTTTTCATTTTTTCCCCACCTATTCAGTTCTACAAAAATGTTGTGGGGTTCCTATTAGATGAAGCACCACTTTAAGGATTGTTATTTCCTTTAATTAAGGTTGTAATTTCTCTTTAAACTGTTGCTGCAACACTGCCCAGAGAAATGGCTTTATCATTTTACATAGTGATACATTGCTGACAGAGGTTGTGGGGAGATATCCCCACTGTGAGAGAAGGGGGAACCAAGAATGGAAGCCAGGAGCAGATGGGAGAGCAAGAAAAGGAACTGAAATGAAGGGATAGGGAAAAAAAAAAGAAAAAGATATGGGGAAGGGAGGAGGAAGAAAAAGGAGAAAAAAATAATAGAGACATGAATGGGAGAACAGGATCACAAATATCCTGCATGAATACGGGATGCCTCAAAGAAATTTTTCTATATAATATCTTCTTTTTTTTTTTTTTTTTTCCATTTTATTTTGGAATTGGGCTGCATGTGGCTTAGAAAAAGTCTAAGGGCCCCAATGGCTCCCACTAGCTACTCAAACTAATTGGAACAGGCAGCAGCCATCCCAGTCCCTTGTTGGACAGCAAGGGGGAGGAGAAGACTGCCAAATGGTCAAAGGCAAAAAAAACTCAACTACTATCTCTTTATTAGACTTTCAGCACAGTTCACTGAAAGTCGCAGTTATTGCAAATCCGTTGGCACCTCTGGAAATACTAGGGGAGAGGCCAGGGAGGGGGTAGTTAAAAGCCTGAGAAAGCTGGTATGGGCCTTCATGGCAAAGGTTTGTATTGAACAGTCTACATGGATCCCTTGATTTCAATGGGAAAAAGACAACCATTTATCATTGCATCAGACCCTTTATTCCAAACATTTCAAAAGAAGAGTGGGAAGGGAGAAAGTGAATAATAGCATCAGGAAGAAGAATGTGGAGGAAGGCTGAAGAGGATGAGTAGGAGGCTATGGAATTTGTAGGCTGTAGAGAGCCTGGATTTGAAGTGGCAGCAGAGGTCTCCATAAGGAAATCTGGTCTTTAGACTGATTTAGTTGCAGAGATGCTGCAGTTATTTGCTGGGCTGCCTGGCGTTGCTTTGAACTATCTGAAAAACCAGTGGCATTCAGGCCAAATTACATCTAATTTTCTGTACAAATTGCTGAACTATTGGACCCAGCAAACGTGTTTATTAAAAATCAGAGGCATAGGCATGGGTCACATCTTTGTGGCACCATATAACCACTAATATGGACAAATTGCATTTGATTTTTCATGCTGGAAAGGTAACCAATAAGGGCTCCTTCATCCTTGCTTTCACTGTCCTGAAGTATGTGCGGCCCGGAAGGTGGTGCTCCCCTGTTCCAGTGATACTGATTTTTTTAGGGGCTTCAGTCATTGACCCACACTCATGATTAGGACTGCATAAACACGTCTCTCCATTTGTAACTCATGTTTCCTAACAATGAAGAAGTAACATAACTACAGAGAACTGGGATTGAGCTAGGAGAAAAGTGTGAATAGCTATGACTCTTTAGAAATCTCTCCTTCCAACTTGCAGTGTGTATTCAAGAGTCCTTGATGTGATGGAGGTATGAGAACAGATAATGAGAGGCATTTTGGAATTATAGAGGTGTTTTAAGGGATGGACTGATGTTGAAACGCATGCAAAGATGTCGAGATTTAACATGTTACTCTGCTAACCTGTCTTGTTTCTTCTGCAAAAAGGGATGGGAAAGAGATTTGTTCATTTGTCCACCTACTATGTTAGGTCATATAATTTTAGGATTCATACATCCTAACTCTTTCTATCCTAAATGTGTGGAAATCCAAGTTGAAAATGTTTGCATACATCAAGTCAATTAGGCTTATGTTGCTCTGTTAATACCTATCTTAAATGGATCATCTCATCCAGAGTCTTCTATTGAGAACTGATTTCTTTTGTCCAAGAAACCTATCACAGTGCATAGTAACAGCTGCTGTACTTCTAGCCATTAATTGTATTTTTCAGGTAAAATTATTTAAATGCTATACAGTGGCATTTGGAATGGTATGTGTGGATAAAATTTTCCATACTGAATGGGAAGAATATTTTCTGAAAACACTGAAAACTCCTAAGGAACAATTTGTAGAAAAGTGGAGAGGTAATCCAAAGTGAATCATTAAAGCTGTAGCTTTAATGAAGAAAAGGGGTAAAGATTTTATTTTAGTTTAGTCTAGTTTAGTTTAGTTTAGTTTAGTTTTTAGTTTTTAGTTTTTTAGTTCAGTTTAGTTTAGTTTAGTTTAATCTCCACCTTCTTAGAAATGGACAAATTTGCCACTGGAAATGCAATTCTTGCAATGAGGAAAAACTTCTTTACAATAAGGGTGTCACAGCAGTGGAACAGGCTGCCCAGGAAGAGTGTGGAGTCCCTTTCTCTGGAGACCTTCAAGGCCTGCCTAGATGCATTCCTGAGTAATGTGCTCTAGGCAATCCTGCTTTGGCAGGGGAATTGGACTAGGTGACCTCTAGAGGTACCTTCCAACTCTGAAATTCCATGACTCCATGATTCTTCCCTCCAGCATGGTGCTAAATAATTATATGGTTTTCTGTATGCACGTTCATTCAAGGTTCTCCTAAAAAGCTTAATTTATTCAGAATTGTAAAGCCTATGTTTTTGATTCTACAATGTCTCTCTTTCAGTTGCCACTTATGGAATAGCTGTCATCTTGGCTGACATTTAAGGCTTGAACTGGATATAGACTACCTGAACGTGTTAACTGTTGCAGCTTGACTGCAAGTTACAAGGTTCTTCTGTTAAGGCTGGAAAAGGCTCAGAGCATCTGCAGACTGAGCACACATGGAGGCCTATGGGACACAACCTCCAGCATAGTATTAGTTCTCTGAACAAGAACTGTGCTGGAGCATAGGTGTACACACTACAGGCGTGCACAAGTGTTGGTATCCACACATATAAGAAAAGGATACAAAATTGTTTCAGAAAATCAGAAGTATTATCATCACCACCTTTTTTGTTTGTTTGTTTGTCGTTTTTTTTTTTTTTTTGGGTTTTTTTTTTGTTGTTTTTTTTCCCCAAGTATTTTTTTGTAGGACAAATTAATTTCCCAGATAATATTCCCAGAATTTATACACACAGTGCAAAATATTAAACTGAAAATCAAAGGCAGATGGAGGTGTGAAATTTGCCCATGATTGTGATGCAAATGATGAATCATCAATGAAAATGCTGTTTTTGCAAAAATATTAATCATCTTTGCAATGGCTTGGAATCAACTCTTCAAAGCATCAGTGGTTCACGTGCTTGTGTGCTCGGATGAAATGCAAAGGCTTGACTACTCAGTAATTCTGTGGGGTTTGCTGGGAACTCGTGACCTGTATATTGAAAACAGCAGCATCCAGTCTCTAAACAATAAAATTCCCAAATTTATGTTTTGTGCAATTTCTAAAATGTCTGCATAGCAAGAAGAGGTACTTGAACAAACCCTTCTTAACCGGAGAAATCAAGGGCAGCATTTCTTTGTCAGCAAGGCTTACAGGTTGAGCTCCTGAGGAAAAGACTAAAAGCATCACCATAGAGGAAGCCTAAAAAGCTCTGAAGAAAGTGAACATGGGTACACAAGTGATCGATGTAAACTGAAAGTAAAGTTAATGAAAAATATCAGTGAGGTTTATCTGCATAAAAATAATTTTTCTACAAGATATTTCAAAGAAGAGATGGTAGAATATTATTCAAATAATGTTTATTTAATCCCAAATGTTAATGGGCAAAGAACTTGAAAAAATAAATTGTTTCACAGAGTGTCCACACCTGATTTCCGAATATAGTCTTCTTAGAAAAATTCTTATTTTTATTTTTTCTATGTGAAAAAGTCATGTAAATATTTTTGTCATAGTACAGTGTTCTTATTATCCATTTTGATCTCCCACAGAACTTACAGTACTGAAATGACCTGTAAAAGCTGATTCAAGCATATTTTCTTTACTGATATTCATTGTGATCGTTGTTTGAAATATGGCTACTCTGATGACTAAATGCTAAAATGCACGTAGCCATCAGAAGAAAACTCATTGAAGACAGAAGTGTCCCAGGAAAGTCTCCTTTGTCAAACAGTCATGTAAATTAAGTCAAGAGTTCAGTATTTCTGCTAGATCCTTCAGATATGCAAAATCTGGTTCCTTTCCAGCAATTATTAATAACTTTTGCTAATCTGTTTATTTAAAATACTCTATCCTGTTCTCGAGGTTAAAAAACTTTTCTTTCTTAAACATAAGTAATAAGTTTATGTATGTCGGAATGACAACATCAATGCTTAGGAGACTCTGCATTGCCCATTTATATGAAGCACATTTGCCCATAAATGTGACCTGCCATATGCTCTGGCTTTCTGCAATATGTCGAGTAGCATGCACACAAAATCTAAGGTTTCAGTTGTTATTTTCAAGAGACAGATTTCAGTAAATTCAGGGTCATGATTTAGACAGGAGCACTATCACTCCCTTGTCCAGCCTGTTTAATTGCAAGCCTGCTCTTTGACATGTTTTATCTTAGGTTGCCTACCACTTTTCAGAAATGCCATATAATTTGCTATAAATATAAAAAGAGAAAATGAAGGTGACAAAATTTACTAAATGTTTTACTTGAAGGTTCTTTGATATATTTGTGATATCAATGATGTGAGAAGTTAAAGGGAATAGAAAAGAACCAGTACCCTGGATTTGGTAGACTTTTGGTTTGTTGTTGATTTAAATTTCATATGTTTATTGGCAGTGTTTCCTAACTGAGGAATTACACCAGAATTTATTCACACCTTTATCTGCAATATTCATGAGGTTTTTTTTGATATGTAGAATTTTAATTAAATTGGCTTGTAGAAATAAGAATAATTTCCACACCGTCACTACATATGTGTTTCTCCATGACAACAGTATTATAACTAATGTACTAGCAAACTGTACAGGACCTAACCACGATGCTTTTTGTTTTCCAGGTGTCTGAAATCAGCTAGATTCATAAATCATGGATGTTGGACTCTGGAAGATTTCTTGGTAACTCTGTCATGTAATGATGCTTGGCAAGGCTAATTTTCCTTTTTAAAGATCCACATTTTACATAGTACACCAGTAGCATTCAAAGTAAGGTAATATGTATCTTGGTGTTGGCTACGGTGAAGAGAACTGAGGCCACATTTAGTTCATCAAGACACTCTGGAGTTTTTTGCATGTTTTCATTAGGCTCACCAGATGTAAAGCTTTATACATGCATGAGGCTTAGGAAGGTTTAGTATGGGTTCACAAAATACACACCAATCTGTTAGTTGCATGTATGAAGTAAATAAGTAAAAGAAACCATTTTCTAATGTCAGCCATGCTTGTTCTTCATAAGCTGAGCTCTGCATTTTTGTTGCTTTTTTCCTTGTATGTACCCGACACGCAGACCATACACCATAGAATATATTTCGATATCTTTCACGGGGAGAAAATGATGCATATGCTTGTCCAAGTCTGTAAGTGATAGTTAGTGGAAAGCTCATGTTGTGCATGAGTGTGTGTCCTGCCAGCATGCATCGTCGTTCATAGCTACACAGCTATACCCCATCATCCTGAGTATTTTGCAGAAGAACATGGCCACAGACAGCAAACTCAGGACATGTTGCCCTTGTAAATCTGAAGGTGGCATTCTTTCAATGACACCTGTGGAATAATTACCATCTTCATATGAAATCAAGGGCTTTTTTAGCCTGGTATTTGGCCTCTGAAAAGTGACCAACAGAGACAGTATAAATAGAAGGAGCATAAAAGACGAGACAAGTACAGAATTTTCCTGCTATAATGCTTCATTCAGACAATCTTCCCAAGTGCACTAACTTAATAGCCACTAATGTAAAAGATTTGTTCCATATTTTTTTTTTGTTTTAGCTACCACAGCACCATATGGCAATGAATTTCATACTCTAATGACATGCTTCTTTTTATTTGTTTTCAGTTGACTTCATAATTATATTTCATTGGTTCATTTTTGCATTGTGAGAAATACTGACTCATTGTTTCACAGTTGCCTACATGATAATATTCACATCTTCTTTCAGCTGGCAGACAAAAAACTTTTAAAGTACCTTCATACACAAATATCTTCTTCTAGAAGATTTTCCAAAGAAACATTGGCAAGGTCTAGTCTTTTAACAGATTAAGATAATTCTCTTTCAGTTCTGTAGACCTGCTGTTTTTCTCAAATGGACCGTGTTCTTTGAAAGTCTGTAAGGGGGTATTCTGAACCACTGTTTCTCAATACGTGTCTAAAATTAAATGATACCACCATGCCAAACAAATTCTCTTGCATAAGAATTTCTAAAACAGAGGATATTGTGACAGTGAAAGCAGTCGTTATACTGTTCAAATTTGTTATATGGTACTCCAAAATAGCCACATTATTCCATAGTCATATGTTAATTATAACTCTGCAAACCAAATGTTATATAACATCACTTCTTTTTATGAGCATGTTACATGAAACAAACTTGGATTTGGGCAAAAATAGCCTTTCTCCTACCTCTTTTGCTGGCTCCCCTCCATCGTGCCTATTCTAATTTTACTGATGAATAGAAACCTCATGAGGACAGAAGGATGAATGAACTGTGGTTTTCCATCCTTAAGAAAAGGCTAAAGGGGGAACTGTAGGTCATCTACAACTACTTTGTGGAAGGCTGGAGAGTAAATGGAGATAGGCTTTTCTGACAGGTGCATGGTGGAAGAAGGACACAAACTGGAGCATAGGAAATTCTGACTAGATGTAAGGATAACTTTTTGCACCCTATAAGTGATGCTCACAGGGGTCCATTCTTGGAGATACTCAAAACATTGACAAAAAATGTTTTGAATATTCTGCTTTAAATGGATTTGCTTTGAGCTGACTTGCCTAGGCCACTCCCACCTTCTACTATTATGCCATTTTATGACTGTGCATATCCTCCTGATGCAACTTCTGCCCACAGCTGAGCTGTAGATGAGTTCCATATATTCTTAGGTAACAGCAGGTGGTGATAGTTTCTTACAATTTAGGAATGATAATTTATATCATGCACTACAGCCTGCTTCTTACAGAAAAATGCAAAACGTAGATGACTTCCCCCTTCTCATTACATGTCGAATAAGAAAAGTATAAACATGCGTAATTAGAATTTAAGACAGATTTCCAAAGAAGCCCAACTAGTAACAAATAAATTGAGGGAAGATTAGCTTGTTTTATTCAAACGAGTGAGTTAAGACACAGAGAGGGATAGCTCAGAGTAGTCTTGACAGGAATAGTCAATGTGGAACCTCCTTTAATCCAAATAGCTGAATTTACAGCAGCCGTTATGTCCTTCTGGTTTTGCTGAATCCCTGAATGGCTAACCACTACCATGTAATGGTGGTTGTGCTCTTGTAAGGGACCATGGTTTGGAAAGGTATTTTGCAAAGAAGAGTTGAGAAATCTAAGAGAACTGCTAGTAAAACATTGCAAAAGGCAGAAAAGGGACAACCAAACAGGACTGCAAAGAGAATGGTTTCTGTTACAGAAACAATAACACATGGAGAGGAATGTAAGTGGAGTGAAACAGAAAATGCAAGAATATATTTTTAGTTAATATCTTAAATGAAAAGGGGCAAAAATAAAGAGAGAGGAACTACTTTATGACTACTATAAAATACTCATTCACCCAGTGGATTTGGAGACCCACGGTTGACTGTGGAATCAAAGCCAGCAAATGCTCATAGAGCCAGTCTGCAACATAAGATGTTCCTGCATACGGGCACTCATTTATCTTTATAACAATATTCATGGCCGTATCATTTATAATTTACCTTCTTAGAACAAAGTTCTCTGACAAATTGCAGTCGTTGCTTCTTGTCTTTGGGGTTTTTGTTTTCCAATCAACTATGTGCAAGTTCAATTCAAAACAGCTTAAGAATAGGTATTATTACATGCTGGTTGTCAATATTTTTTTAGAAATATTTTGTGGAAACGGAGGAGTGATTTAAACAGGATTTTTTCAGCTAAAATCCTTCCCTTTGCATAGACATCTGAGGGCAGAGATACTTGAAAAAGAAGGGACATGTATCTCCCTGTTAGAATCTTGACATATTTTCCAAAACTTTTCTGGATTTTGTTCCTCTTTATACCAGAAAGGTGTATGTACAACTCCTGTATATAGTACTATTACCTTAATAATGTTTTGGATATCAGAAACTTAATAACGTCATGCAAGACTCACAATTTAAAAGCAATAACTGACAATTATCCACTTAGGGGGTTCGAAAACTGCCTTGAGAATGTAAAGTACACTACCAATCATATCTTTTGTTATTTAATGGAGAGCTACTGTGATTTAGTTGGTACGACTATCCTTTAATAGCCCACAGTAAATTCACTTGAGAAAAGAAGACCTAAGGCAGGATATATACCACTGCAATGGGTCTGAGGGTCCAAAATTTATATTTTCCTGTAATGCTAAAGAGGTTTTTCAACTAATTTTCCTTTCCAAAACCTAAATTCTCCATACTGAATAAATCGTCACTCATAAATTCACTGGAACAAACAAGGAGACGAATGTATGTACATGAAATACAGATTTAATAAATAATCCTCATATAGAGGGGGACTGCTGATATGTCTATAGTCTACTGGTGTCCCATCATGAACCTTTCACAGCATGTGACTGGTAACGTGACATTCTTTTTGGTAAGACTCCTGACAACTGACTTTGTTAACTTATTTCAATATTGCTTTTTTCCTGGAACGCTAAAATACCCATATTCATAAGGACAGGGCAGAGACACATCTCAGAATCAAAAGACCTATTGCAAGTTACATTCAGTGCTGGAGGAAAAGTTGGAATATTTCTTAATTAACCAATCCATTTAGTAGTGCCTAGTTCCAAAGTTTCCTCACTTATTAACTCTCAGGTCCACTTGTACCTTTTAATTATTAATGTGAGAATAAAACAATGTAGTCTTTTTAGAAAGCTGAAGTTATGCCAGTTCGCTCTACATGTCTGTCTATCTAGATCTAAGCCCAGAACCTCAAAGTCTGAATACTTTATTAAATTAAGAAAAGAAAATACAGGTCGTCTTCTCCAGACTGTAAGCCTGGGGAAGCCTATACTCTTTACTAATATAGCATTTTTATTATTCACTGTATGATATTTGAATGTGTGTATTAACTAGATTGTCATTACACAATTAATCATAGCGACTATACTGAAAAAGAAGAAATTCTGAATAGATCTGCTTCAAAATATTATTTGTACATTGGAAACATTTTTTATTATTATCAACATTTTTCAGTAAGTAATATCTTCCACACAATTTTTACTTGAAAGAAAAGCAAGATAATGGAAAAATTCAATATAGTATCACTTTTGGGTTGCTAATTATAAAATATGTAAAATTTTGGCCAAGGTGGGATTTTTTCTCAGGGCAGGAAAAAGGAAAAATTAAAGAGGTCTTTCATTCCTCACAGTACTAAGAAAGTTCTGACAATATATTTGGTTCTGTAGTAATCTTGTTGTCTTGCCAAAGATGCAGGAGAGTTCAGTTTATGGAACAATTTAATAAATAGGGCTGCAAATCAAATTTCTACCATTTTCTGCATTTTATTTGACCTAAATCAAAATTACTCTAATGTGTACCTTCCCTTATAAATGCAGTCTTTTCTCGATTTACTCTTTAGTAATGGGTAACACTCAGCATGAAAGAATAGTTTGCCTTATTCTCATTTTATGCTAATTTTGTTCAAATTGTACCTCAACCAGTATCTACCTGTAAAGAACCTACCACATTCTGGGATTAATGTGCAGTTCAACAGTGATTGCTTGTATATTAAAGCTGAAATATTTCAGAAGCTACCCCATTCTTATTAGTAATATGAAAGATTCTTTACCTTGTTTGACTCTACAGATGAGCTGTGATTGCAGAAGATGTTACTATTAATGTGAGATTCAACAAGGGCTAATCAGGAACAAGTAAAACAATGTGTCACCTTACAAAAGCAATGATGATTTACCATCAGAATGCATTGAATATTCCCTTTCATCACCCTTTTGGTGTGAAAAAAAAAAATAAATATATGTTGTGTTATTAAGTAATCTGAGCACACATCTGTAAAATAAGCTGTCTTCTTAAAAAAACAAAACAAAACAAAACAAAAAAACAAACCAAAAGAATATAACAACCCCAAAAAACCCCTCTTGCAACTCTATTTGTGTAATATGAAGGACACTTACCTTATTCACGAGACCTTTTTTTTTTTTCCTCTGGAATATAGACATTAAAGTATTACAATTTCCAATCTACATGCAGTGTAATTGATTCTTTGATGTCCATTTTCTGT
>VXBJ01001167.1:6469-206732 GCA_013400055.1 Nycticryphes semicollaris
AAAAAAAAAAAAAGAGTAGGTCCAACTTTCACGTTCTGTAGATCTATGTACTGCTGCAGCAGTGTATATGTTATAGAATTATGTGAAATTTAACTGATCCAAAATGGCACTTGATTCTATTTTTCTTAATATTTTGTACTGTATTGGTACCCATTGGCTTCCCAGAGATCTGGAATCCCACTATGCCCAGCATTATGTAGATTTAATGCTACAATAGTCCTGTCTAAGAGAATTTGAAGTCTAATTCAGTAGTACAGTCAGATCTATGAGCCCCAGAGAGTAAAGGTTTGCTTAATTAGTTTTCCTGATATCCTTTCCCTGTGTATCATATCCAGTCACTGAGTTTAATCCAAATGTGTATTTTCAAAGATTCATACAAAGTTCTGAACTGATAATGTTTGTTCATGCAGGGAAATAGTACAAAGAGTTTGTCACCTTACTTCTCACCACATAATTTTATACGTGTTCGATTCTGATAAAATGCTTCTCTAAAAAAATTGATTTCTTCACAGGGTGGATCATTTATTGCAACTGGTGGTGGATCAAATAGTCAGGTCAGGATTTTCTCTATTTGTATCTAGTCTTGTCCAGGTAACTTCCTGGTAATTAAACCAATTAAATTCAGGAGTCGGAGTTTAAGTCCAATAGTTTTGCATGGGGGATTGCTGATGTTACACATTTAATTGTAAATCAAGTGGCCCTGTTCCAACTAACTTTATCTGAAACTGCTCTCTGAAGTCACTTCTTAACACTGTTTCAATTTCACACACAGTTTATTGGTAAAAGCACAATGATGATTCTCTTGACTACACAGATAATTCTCTCTTTATGAGGCATCTGGTATTGAGACCTAGCACTGAGAGATGTAACATCAGGCTAACTTCCAAAGCAAATATTAAATTTGTTCTAGGTATAGAAGAGGTCTCAGCTACTGTGTAGTCTTTCTTCCCCTAAACACAGTTTCACATCTGAAATAAGGTTTTTATTTTAAGCTTTTACAAAGCAATAATTGTTTCTTCGTTTTAATTTATAGGGTGGTTGCATTTGTCCTGATGGAAGCAGTGGTAATAGACAGGTAATTCTCTTTGAGTTTTATACTTTCATCTACATAATGGAGTATTTTGAATTAAGCACCTAGTAAGTATGGGCACCTGAGTAACACTAAACTTTATTGGTAATTTCCTTAGTATGGATAGAATCACATACAATGAAATGGAAGAATGAGTCCAACTTTACTTTAAATGCATAATTACCATTTGGCCAGTAACTTTCTGTAATTGTGTTTGGTAACCTGGGTTCTTTGTCAGTTTACTGTTATGTGTTAATTATTCATTGATTTCAGAAACCACAGTCAATATGCACTGTAGTAACCACAGGATTTCATTGCATGCAGTTCCTTGTCCTTCTCACTAGTGCCATAAAATACTGTGTATTTAGCTGCTATCAAACAATTTTCAACATGAAGAAAACAAGATATCTGAATTGGATGTGTTAGACAACCAGTTCTCAGTCCAGATGTGTCTACTTTGATACACAAGACTTGTATTTTTTTTGTGATATTACCAGCTGAGAGAATTAATTTATGACAAACTAGGTAGCAATATTCTTGATCTACCCAACAGTAGAGTTCAGTGATCTTTGGAAAGCAATAAATTGAATTAAAAACTGGACTTACTTATTTTCATTTTCTGTCTAGGGTCAATCCTCTACATGTGGCAGATTAGCATGTAAAAACATTGGCCATGATAGGCAGATTCATTCTTTTGAATAAAACAAAGCACAGTTAGGGAGATGCAAATATTTAAATAAACCATCGTTCATAAATCTTACTTAAAAGAGACAGAAATCTTCTCTGTGAAGATTCTTCAGCCCTGGAGGAAAAGTCCTGCAAAACAGCTTTCCTCTAAATTTAAAATCAATGAGTTGCATGAAGGTCTCTTCAAACTTGGAAAATATTATAAATTAACAGTCAAAGCCACAAACCATCTTGTTTCAAAGGAAACAATGGGTTTCCTTATGTGGATCTCCAAATTTCTCACACTGCAATTATTCCACTTCTCTAAGCTTCATCCAAAAGCAAGAGCTCAATCTACAAGTAGTCTCTGAGGAATCTGTCTAATCATAGAATAGCACCTTGTCTGTTTTCAATATAAAGGGGGTGTGACAGTAATAATGGATATTATGTACTGGTAAATAGCAGTCTTCTTTAAGTGGTGAGTTGAAAAATCTGCTCTCCTAAACTCTATTTACACTTCAGAAGTTCAGTAATCTGGCAATTTTTAAAAACGTGATCAGGGTCATGATCACCTATAACAACACAGTCTGCCAGGTATTACACAGGATTCTGTGATTAGAAAGAGTAAAATGAAAAGTTACTATTTCTTTCAGGTCTTTTAATGTGAACAGAAAAGTACCTGCTAAAAGTTTCTTTATCTCTAACAAAAACAACTGGTGTCCTCTTTCAATGATTGCAGTAGTGTGCTTTTTGAAAGCTCCATTTTGAAAGACAGAAATTCAGAAATGCATTCACTTAAATGTTTGTTCGCAAGAAAATAGCTAGTCTGTGTTTTCATTTCAGGGAACCCCAGGTTCTCCACACAGCACATATTCTGGTAACCAGGTAAACATTCAGATTAAATGTCCTATTCAGAAGCTCCATCTAAAAGTTTCCCTGAAGAAGTAGCCAAATATAAACCAGTAACCCATTCTGTCTTCTGCACAGGGAGGGCCCTTCTTCTATCCTGGAGGATCCTATGGGCAGGTAGTTGTTCTTCCTCCATTACCAGGACAGCACAGATTCCCATCATCCTGGTTCTTCCACTCCCAATAGTGTGGGTGCATGGCATGCTATAGTTACAGACCTGACAGTTGCCTCTTAGAGTAGAAAACTTAAATTAACCCTGTTGGAATCCAGTGATGTGAGGTTTGACAGGGATCAGTGCAGAATGGTACGTGCAGTCTCCTTGCAGACTCCAGATTTCGGCAGGCTGAGAAAATTTTTGTTTAGGTACATAAAAGTTAGGTCAGAATTGGGAGAAAGAGTGTAAAGTGAGAACCTGATACACTGGCATTTAAATACTTATCTGCAAGAAAATAGCTAGTCTGTATTTTCCTTTCAGGAGGGCCCAGGTTCTTCCCACAGCTCTTACTCTGGTAATCAGGTAAATATTTGGGTCACTGTGCCTGCAGGTGAGCAGTCTAAAAGCCTTCCTTGAGAGAATGTTTCAACTACAAAACAGTAAATATTTGTGTTTTCTGTACAGGGAGGATCTTCCTTCTATCCTGGTGGATCTTATGGACAGGTAAGTGTTCTTCTGCATTTGTGAAAATAAGACAGACTCCTGTTATCTTCACTCCTATATTTCCAATATAGTGACTATTGCCAAATATAAGCACCAACAATTGAATCAACGACTTGTAACATTCAAGATCAAGTCTTTCAGAGGAAAAGACTCATTTGTGTTTATAACTTCCAAGGAAAGATCTTTCATCCAGTGAAAAAAATTAGTGATAAAAACTTTCTTATTCTTTAACAATATTGGCCTAAAATGAGAGTCAGGTACACTGCTATTTACACCAACCTGTTTGCAAGAAAATAGCTAGTCTGTGTTTTCATTTCAGGGAGCCCCAGGTTCTCCACACAGCACATATTCTGGTAACCAGGTAAACATTCAGATTAAATGTCCTATTCAGAAGCTCCATCTAAAAGTTTCCCTGAAGAAGTAGCCAAATATAAACCAGTAACCCATTCTGTCTTCTGCACAGGGAGGGCCCTTCTTCTATCCTGGAGGATCCTATGGGCAGGTAGTTGTTCTTCCTCCATTACCAGGACAGCACAGATTCCCATCATCCTGGTTCTTCCACTCCCAATAGTGTGGGTGCATGGCATGCTATAGTTACAGACCTGACAGTTGCCTCTTAGAGTAGAAAACTTAAATTAACCCTGTTGGAATCCAGTGATGTGAGGTTTGACAGGGATCAGTGCAGAATGGTACGTGCAGTCTCCTTGCAGACTCCAGATTTCGGCAGGCTGAGAAAATTTTTGTTTAGGTACATAAAAGTTAGGTCAGAATTGGGAGAAAGAGTGTAAAGTGAGAACCTGATACACTGGCATTTAAATACTTATCTGCAAGAAAATAGCTGGTCTGTATTTTCCTTTCAGGAGGGCCCAGGTTCTTCCCACAGCTCTTACTCTGGTAATCAGGTAAATATTTGGGTCACTGTGCCTGCAGGTGAGCAGTCTAAAAGCCTTCCTTGAGAGAATGTTTCAACTACAAAACAGTAAATATTTGTGTTTTCTGTACAGGGAGGATCTTCCTTTTATCCTGGTGGATCTTATGGACAGGTAAGTGTTCTTTCTTATTTGTGAAGGTAACAGCCTTCTGGTTTTTTCATTCCCATACTACACTATCCAGAAGGAAAACTCTCTCTTGAGGGAACCAAAATAATTTTAATTTTTTTTTTTAATTTCCTGGACAGGCAGGGTCTTCTGTCTATGACAGCAGCAGCGAATCCTATGGTCAGGTAAACACCCCCTTTTTTTTTTTCCCCTCTGTATAGAGTGCTGAGGGCCAACACCCTGACTCCCATATACAGCTATATTCTGTATTTTGGCTCTCACTGTATTTTAATGAAGTTAGTTTTTTTCTTTGCAGTCTGAATTTGCACGTACTTTTAATTAAGTAGGCTTAAATTTTATAGGGGAGTAAAAAGTGGGGTGCTTCCAACTGTTAAAGCTTATTCTCCTCAACAATGCTATCTTGGAATTATCTGCAAGATTAAGGTCTCTTCAAATGTGGAAATATAATTTGAGTTAAAAATGTTAAATTAGTGTTTTACAAGGACGTAACTATGAGTTGCTCAGTAGCAATTTTGTTAACTATGTAAATATTCACATTTTTAAAGTCTCCCTGGAAGGGGGTCAGTACATTAAGTGAAAAAATCATTTGTTTGCAATATGAAAATAATTTGTTTTCTGAGCAGGGAGGGTCTTCCACATACAGTGGTGCTGGATCTTCCACACATGGTGGTACTGGAGGTTATGGTCAGGTAAATATTATTTGTCTCATACATCAAAAGCTTAATACTGCTGTGTTGGTTCTTATATACACTGGGTTCCATATTTCAATTATTTTTAAGTGATTGCCATGGAAATGCTATTTTACCTTCTATTTCTCTTTTATTTTTACTTGCTCCCTTACAGCTCCAAATGTTCCCATAACAGAGGGAAGGTGGTGCACTATGTAAAGTAACTGTGCCATTGTGACTATTCAGTGCTTTAACTTCTTTATTGTTTATGCATTAGCTCATTGAAAAGGAAAAAAATTTGTGCACTTGCTTTACACACTTATGCAGAAACTGTTGAAAGTCTAGGGCAACACACATACTGTATCTGAAGTATGCATTTGTTGATTGTTAATTTTTTTTTTTTAAACTCTTCTGTTTAAGCAAAGTTATGTATCTCTTCTTTCACATTCCCTGGTTTAGGTAAAATTGGACATTCTAAGTGGCTGGTTATTTTTATTCTTCTATTTCATATTGTCCACAAATAAGATAATGTTAGAGTACTTTTGATGTGAAAACAAATGTTTTTTCATTACTTTACAGGATTCACCTTCCATAGGAGCCAGTGAAGCTAATGACAGTGTAAGCATGTCTTCTAAAGTATATCAGTATTAGAATATATTACTTTTTAAACTATATAGGTGCTTACATGGACTTTATATCATCATGTTATCTTCAAGAGCTCCTTCACAGTACATTCTAACCATCTGTGATGTTTAGTAGTCTTCTGCAATAACTTAAGAGCTTTCTTGAAATTATATTGTTTCTATAGATAAAGAAAAATGTAGATTTAAATTATGTCACATTATCGTGCTATGGTATGATAGGACTTAAATTAAAATTGTACTAACAACAGTTCTGACTTGTAACAATCATACATTTTGTGAATCAATTATCAGAGGTAGCATTTACAAAGGAAGCTCTTTTCCTTTATTTCACAATTTACATTGAAACAATATTAGTATATGCTAGTATTAGTATAGTATAATTGCTCTTAAAATAGATTTATTTTAAAACTCAACTTTTCCTTGAGTTTTTTTTTGAGAAAACACATCATACTTGACCCTTAATCATTATCTCATTTTATTCTTTTTCTACAATTTTCCTTATCATTACTGCACAGACTAGTTTTCTCTCTTTCTATCTCCAATTCACAGCATATTTCACTTATATTTTTCCAATGACAGACATCTAAGATTCAAGTTCCTTCATCTATATATTGCATAGGAATGGTCTGTTTTCATGTAGTGTGGTGAGAACTGCTTGCTTTTCTGTTTAAGAACATGCCTTTCCTCCCGACTACAATATATTTCCTATTAATTCTGGTGAAGATATTTATAAAAATTTTGAAGTTTAAAGTCTCATTTTCTCAGCATCTTGAGTAATTGATTGTATTTCAACTGCATTTCTAATAAGTCTGTTTTGGTTAGTAGGAAATTGTTCTCAAATTTTTATAAATTCAGCTGTGTACTTCAGCCACCAGTATAGTGTGTCATTAGCTTCCACACAGTTTCCGTATCAAAATCTTGTGGATGTCCAGCAAAGCTAAAATACGATACCACAGGGGGCCCACCCTCTGAAAAAAAATAAGGTATAAACAACATTGAGTACCACTGAGGTCTTATGAGAACCAAGACAGCTTTTAAAGTGCTGATGTTTTCCCCTATAGCATTCTAAGAGGAAATAGCATAAAGACATAATGTCTCATTTGTTTATTACGCTATATCAGGATTCGTCTTTCCAAATATGTAAATGTTATTCTCCAGAAATGAGCAAAGAACAAGCTTGACAGAATTCTGTCTTAAGCTACAGCCTATAACTTTAACCTTTTCAACAAGTCATGCAAGCAAGCGGTGGATTTCTTTGCCTTCCAAACTTGCTTAGAAAAAACAGAAATATTTGCCATGAAATAACTACTTTCTAATATTTTTTTTTTTTTTTTTAGGATTCCACCTCGCCATCTGGCAGCCGGCAGAGCGAACGGGTAAGCACTCCTTCCTTACATGTTGCCAACATATCTGCCCCAGTGCTTGGCAACTGCTAGCCACCTAAATCAGTGGTGTGGCAGCTTCCAGCACGGGATAGAAACTCCTCAAGCACAGAGGGAAAGACAATGTGGCTAAAGTGTTAAAGTACTTCTAGAAATCCCAACTGATGCTGAGGTGTGCTCTTGAATCTCAAACTCACAAACACAATTTACTTGTTCAGATTCCTGTGCGATTTTGGTCATTGCCTGACTGCAAAAGGCTTCAACAAAAGTGATTCCATTTTCCTTTAATTTTTAGATGGTACCCATTTTATTTATTTGAATGAGAGTTAAGTGACGCAGACCAAGAAATTATTTTGTTGGAGTGTTGAAACACTGTAACCATGTATCCCAAAGAATCTTTCACCAAAAGTACAATTATGAACAGGCAAAAAGGGGCATGTGCTGTTTTATAGCGGAAGATATGTTTTGTTGTTCTTGAACAATCCATAGGAGAAAATTAAGGAATGCAGAAAAGGAGTGTTCAGCTTCCATCCTGATCTTTCCATACTACAAAAGAAAGGAAGCTTTCGGGTTTTTTCATGTAATTTCAATACATTTTTTCAGGATTTTTATTCCCCAGGAGGCAGCCAGTCAGGTGGACATGTAAGCATCTATTTTATTCATTATTTGCCATTGCCTTCCAAAATGGCTGTTCTATTTAAAATTTATTCTGACGAGTAAATGATACGCAACTGCTTATCTCCTAGAATTTCTCATTACATTTGCTACCATGTCTTGTGAAAACAAATGGCAAACTGTTAAAAAAATAAATAAATAACATTTTTAAAAAATGTGTGTATGGGTATTGAACAATGTAGTTGTGGTTTCCTGAAGCCATTTTTAACAAAAATACCTTCGGTTTACTTTTTGCAGGGATCATCTTTTCAAGGTGGTAGCTACTCCAGTGAACAGGTATTTGTGACCTGAAATGTCCGTTATAAAAAAGCTTGAGTCCTCCTATTGTATTTCAGCAATTTTTTTTATCTGGGAGCAAGATTCATTGGGTACTCAAACATGTTTTCCTTGTATATCTCTACATAAAAGTCCAAGTGTAAGCAGAGTGAGCAAAATACAATTCATGTACTAACTGATATCCTAATATCGGGGAAACAAATGAAAGTCATAAATANTATCAAGAAAATATTACCAGATTGGTAATTACCAAAGTTTTCAGACTACCGCAGGAGGGTTTTTATCCTCATTAAGTTTTCTATATATAAACTTGTGTTCCTAACACACCTTTTGAGAGTAAAAGACCATACAATGTAATCAAATATATACGTCAAACTTAAAGAAATGATTTAAATTAAAATATAACATTTACAGGGTTCAACTTCTTCAGGAGGCAGCCAGTCTGGTGGACAGGTATAATTTTCTTTATTCACACCATTCAATTGTGCTAGTGTCAGGCACTCACAATTTACTTTGTGTATCTTTACTTCATAAGAACTGTTTTCCTTCACCACTGTCCTTTTTGCCCAAAGCCTCAGCAGCATGGTTTTTTGTTTTTTTTCCTGTGTCATTCACACAACGTGCAGGTTGTAGCAGACAGTAACTGTCTGAATGGCAGCTATAGTTGAGCTTTTGCACTTGCTTTCGTGCTAAACATTATTCTTCTTAGACATTTTGTGTAGATTGAAAGTGGCCAGCTCAGTTAGTTCTATCAGAGTAGAAATCACCTGTTTTCTGTAACACCTGTAGCGTGAAAGAATACTGCATGTGTTCCAGGTTCTCTGGCCTCACTGGGTGGGGGGAGAGGGAAGAAAAAAATGCTTTCTGTACTACTACTCAGAATTTTTTTACTTGTGCTTTTGGTGAGTAAGGCTTTTAAGGTAAAGATTGTAGTTAAAAAAAAAATAGAAATTTTTTGCCCGTTCAGAGCAATAAGTGCAGAAATAGTTGCACAGGATGAAGAGAACAAAAAATAGACTAATTTCTAGAAGTTGGGCACTTCTCACTTCATGGCTTGCATTCATGAGACGGTAGAAGAAGTAATTTAAGTGGTAACTGAAGTCCGTTTCAGTCCTGTGCTCTTGGTATCTTAAATATTTTCTGTATTCTTTACAGGGTGGATGTGATTGTTCTGGGGGAAGTTCTGTAAGTGTTATTTGCTCACTACACATTTTCTTTTACTAAATTATTTAACTGGTTAATTACCAGTGGTTCTATATATTTCTAAATTACTTATTTGAATGTATTCTTAATTTGATACTCATTATTCCTTTGACTTACATGGTAGGAGATATTTCTTATTCTGATAAGATGAAGAATTTGGAATCACAGAATCATAGAATCATTTAGGTTAGAAAAGACCTTTAAGATTGAGTCCAATCATCAACCTAACACTGTCAAAACCACCACTAAGCCATGTCCCACAGCATCACGTCTACCCATCTTTTAAATACCTTCAGGAATGATAACTCAACCACTGGGCAGCCCCTTCCAATGCTTGATAATTGTTTTGCTGAAATTTTTCCTCTTACACATTCAAAGCCTCCCCTGACACAACTTGAGGCCATTTCCTCTTCTTTTGTAGCCTGTTACTTAGGAAAAGAGGCCAACCCTCACCCCTCTACAACCTCCTTTCAAGTAGTGATAAGGTCTCCCATCAGCCTCCTTTTTTCTAGGCTAAAGAACCTCAGTTCCCTCTGTTACTCCTCATAAGGCTCATTCTTCAGATCCCCCCACCAGCTTTGTTGACCTTCTCTGGACACACTCCAGCACCTTAATGTCTGTCTTGCAGTCTACAAAATTGCTAACCATAAAAAAGTTGTCTCAGAATTCAATGTTTACCAAATTAAACAACAAAAAAAAAAAACCCAAACTTCTCATTTGTGCTTTTAAGTCCATATGAAATTATTTAAAAACTGTGAAATAGGGTGATACATGCTCTTCAAAGCAAATCATATGGTATCAATCAAGGTGTGGTATGTAAAGGATATTCCTGCACCTTGTGTAGCATTCTTATTTTCTAGGCAATGAGTTATGGGTATATGAATACAAAATGATACTTTTTGAGTTATAGTCTTCCAGGCCAAAAAAGACTATTGCTACCTTGGCAAATTAAGAAAAGTAAGTGAAGTGTAAGTGCAATTTAATTTCAGACAGTGATATTCTTCCTTTAAAATACCATAGAACAGGCATTCTAAGGCTTTGTTTGATTTTTAGTTTATGATAAAAACAAAGCCTAACGTTTCTTTTTTTTTTTTTTTAGTTTTTGATAAAAACAAAGCCTAACTTTTTTTTTTTTTTTTTTTTTTTTTTTTTTTGCCTCCCTTACAGGGTGGATCCCCTACCTTAGTCAGAAGTGATTCCTCTGTTAATGTAAGCAATGTTGGTCAGCTTTTAAGTGTGCTCTGTGTTTGTTTTGTCAACGTAATGGCTAGAGCGGTTAAAAACAGTCAGTACCTAAAAGTTTAAGTCATACACCTGTGAAAGTAACCTATCTGAGTTAAAATCAAAAATACACAGCACTTGTGCAGCACTCAGGTTTTCTTTTCATTTGAAATAATATTAATTCAAAGATAATTCTTCCAATGAAAAAAATTTTGCACAAAAGCATGTACATAAGATAAATATTTGCCTTGGGAGTGAGTTCCCTTGGCTTCCTTGGAATTATGTCAAAATATCCCCTAAGGATATGGATTTATGTGTTTGTGTTCCTCTTAGATGATTTACTGGAAGAAAGGTTAGTATTCATAATTTAATGATGCTAGACATCTCATATGGATAAGAACCCTTTTGCAGGAGAGACCTGTTTACAGCATTCCCAAGATCAGTTTTGTTCAACATGTTAGAAAGTCATGTCATGTATGTCACTGCAGCTCTGTATGTGCTGCACTAACGAGAGAAAAAACATTTGGATCTTTTTGTATCTAGCACAGAACTCTGTGGCATTGTTACCATGACTGCTATCTGATATAAAGGAATCACAGAATATTAGGGATTGGAAGGGACCTCGAAAGATCATCTAGTCCAATCCCCCTGCCGGAGCAGGAACACCTAGATTGGGTCACACAAGAACATGTCCAGGCAGGTTTTGAATATCTCCAGAGAATGAGACTCCACAACCTCCCTGGGCAGTCCATTCCAGTGTTCCGTCACCCTCACTGTAAAGAAGTTTTTACTCTATGGAACCTCCTATGTTCCAGCTGGCACGCATTGCCCCTTGTCCTATCATTGCCTGTCAATGAGAGCAGCCTGGCTCCATCCTCCTGACACTCACCCTTTATATATTCATAAACATTAATGAGGTCACCCCTCAGTCTCCTCTTCTCCAAGCTCAAGAGACCCAGCTCCCTCAGTCTTTCCTTGTATGGGAGATGCCTCACTCCCTAAATCATCTTTGTGGCTCTACGCTGGACTCTCTCAAGCAGTTCCCTGTCCTTCTTGAACTGAGGGGCCCAAAACTGGACACAATATTCCAGAGGGCCTCACCAGGGCAGAGTAGAGGGGGATCTTTATATATAACACAGCTACATAAATGTAACATATAAAAGTTAATATTACATTATAAATAGGACTGGTCTTGTGCTCCCTTGTAGGAAGGAGGAATGTGTATGTAACTACAGTCAGGGAAATACTCTTACCCAGTTGTGTTCTACATCCTTCTTATTACTGATGTTGGGATTTGTTTCCTTCAAAACTTCCACTTGGGACTGATTTTTTTTGGTTTCTACTGACTTGGCTATCCATTCAGATCCTTTGAAGTTAAATACTCGGTATCTCCTTTCTGAAAAGGCTCTGGAGGTAGCCATTCTGGTAGACAGGTAAATAATAAGTTTTAGATGTATTGACTAAGCAGGGAAGGCTAGATTTTACGTTTTGAGTGTATTTAAAGCCCAAACAATACAAGTTTAAAATAGAAATTTATATACTGCTGTCCTTTAAGAAATTTTCCTTTAAAATAGTTCTGTTTGAGAATTATAATTGGTTTCTTTTTGGTTCTTTTACCTCCAGGGCTCATCATCTTCTGGAGGCAGCCATTACAGTAGCCACGTAAGCACTCATTCCAAAAGGAGAGATATCTTGCCACTGTTGAAAGTGATGGCTATTCACAAACTGAATTTAATTCAGTTTGTGAAATGGGAACTATGTTTAAAGAGCAAAAACTCAGCAAATTAAGTTCATAGATGAGTTTCACATGTCCAAACAATTATGCATGATGGCTTTTTTAGCAAATAATGCCCTTGTTTTTGTGAAACTTGCGTAACAAAGCTCTCAGAAAAAATAGGTGTGGGGAAAGAATGAATCAAAATGTAGCATTCTTGCTTCCTAGCAGATCTAATTCCATGAGGAAAAACAAATCCAATCTCCCCTCTTTAACGAGACAATTTCTTGTATGAGGTTTCAGTAAACTTGCTTGGTTTGGTTAGGTAGCCAGTCTTTTGGCCCAGGATTCAGCTTTCCAAATAAAGATATGCCATTCTACAAAAATGAGCGGAAAAAGAACTTGAAAGAATGCTGCTCTAACCTTCCCAATGAGTCACACAAAGCAAGCAGGTTTTTTTTGCCTTACACCCTTACTTAGGATCTTGCATATTTCTCCAGTTTATCTTGTAAGGCTTGAACCATAGTTATTAAAGCATACTGAAAGTCCTGCTCACCTGCCTTCGCTCATACCTTGCTGTCTTGCTCCTATTGTTTTGGGAAAGTCATGTTTTGATTTAAGGAAATCCCACAGGATGTAATTCACATATTTGTTTTTTCTTTACAGGATTCATACTCCTCTGGAGCTAGCCAGTATGGTGGACACGTAAGCTCTTACTTCTAATATTTTATATGACATATTTGCTTTACCATTATTTGACTCCTACCAAGTAAAGGATTACCCAGAAAACTATCTCAATATTTCAAGAAACTTTTATCTGTGAAGATTGCAATAAAAACCCAGTCAAATAACGAAATAGAGATGTCTTTGCTGCTCATCACCATGAATTAAATAATCAGAAATAACTGGTTTCCAATGTTTTTCCAGGGGTCATCTTCTTATGGAGGCAGCCATTATGGTGGACAAGTAAGCATTAATAGTCCCCATTTTGTAGTTTTGGCCTATGCAGACTTGTAGTTTATTAATTTTCTCCTTGGCTGTCTATCTTAGCTTAATGTATCCTAGTCTAAAATCTTATCAGTAAATCCTTCTCTGTAGTGTTGTGGTGCTACTGTGATTAAACAAAAAAAAGTTCAGATGAAGACAGTTATTTATGACTAAGAAAAAATAGAATGTGAAATACATGGTTGACTCAATTGGCTCGTTAAATGGGACTAAAGGTTGTGTCTTTCTGAAATAAATTACTACTTCATGAAGCTGACCACAATTTTTAAAAGCCTTATGAAATGATTCTATGACTCTATGAAATGGTTGTAAAGAAGTTTTGGTTCCTTTTTTGTTTATATTCAGGGTTCACCTTCCTCAGGAGGCAGCCAGTACGGTGGACAGGTGAGAATATTTCCCTCATAGTGTTTACTACTTTATCCAAGAGAGTTGGTAATTCTCTCTATAAAAGAACATTTTAAGGAGATAGATTTAATTTTTTCCCATGTTTTCTTCAGTTTATTGCTAGGTGTATAGTAGTTATAAATGTGTGTGATACAAAGCCACAGGAGAGTTTTTAGATGTAATTTCTGATGCATCATGGTGAAGACATGAGTCTCCTTTTTGCACAGACCAGTTCAGTTCACTCAGTTTTTACTGAAAGACACTAGGTACTTCTCCTCATATGCTATATGGTTTAAAGGAGTACTGTGATGGGGATGTAGAGATCATTCAATTCTTTTTTGTTCAGGGTTCACCTTCTTCAGGAGGCAGCCAGTATGGAGGACAGGTGAGAATCTTCTTCTTTGTAGTCATTATCCTAACACCTAATTTCTACATCAAAATGGTATTTTTCTGTTGACTGAAAAAACAACGTTTTGAGTAAACAAATAAATTAGGTACCTCTCCTTCATATGCAATATGGTTTAAAGGAGTAATATGACATGGATGTAGATATCACTCAATTTTTTTTTGTTCAGGGTTCACCTTCTTCAGGAGGCAGCCAGTATGGAGGACAGGTGAGAATCTTCTTCTTTGTAGTCATTATCCTAACACCTAATTTCTACATCAAAATGGTATTTTTCTGTTGACTGAAAAAATAATATTTTGGGTAAACTCTCTTAATCTGGTAATAAATGATCAAGTGTCTGAAGACATGATCTGAAACAATACATAAATGCAGTTCTGGCTTTGTTCTACTCTCCAACATGTCCTTATCTTTCTGGACCTGTTTCCCTTCTGCTGCTGTCACGGTTTCTTAAGGCTAACAGTAATGAGTGGCTGGAAGCAGACTGCATTCCTCTTCGGCTTTAACCTGTGGAATACCTCACTTCCTTCAACAAAATGCAATATAAGAGTTGATATCAGAGAAGCAGTATGTCTCAGGAGGGCAACAGGGGAGAGGGTCAGGAGTTGTTAAGAGGTGTTGCATGCCCTTGTAAAGTGAAAGATGATGGATAGGGTTCCTAGTGCTGCCTAGTGGTATAGCCTTTATTATGGAGTGAAATCACCAACAGACTCATCGTTGGCCTTTGAAGAAAATTATTGTCATGTTTACTGGAGAGGGAATTAGTGGAGAAAGATATTTTCAGTCCAAATAGTCTCCTGAAACAAGGCATATAATCCTAATAGCTCGTGATCAGGTTATGGAAGATTAGTATGTTACAAACCATCCCTAGTTTGCATAGAACACATAAAGGAATAGGCTGAGTGTTTATCTTTCTGTAATCTGGCATTGTACAACAGAGAAAGAAAACAGTCTTTCCTTCAAAAACCCTTAAAGCAACTTTTTGATACAGAAATAATTGACACCTTTGCTTCAGGGTCCATCTTTCTCAGGTGGCAGCCATTATGGAGGACAGGTGAGAATTGTTTTTCTATTTATGGGTTGTTTTTTCCATTGTTAACTCTTTTTTTTTTTTTTTCCTGTTTTGTGAAAAACAGAGTATTTTACAAAGGCTGGCTTACAGCAAAACAGTGTTTAGGCAGAACAGATGAATATACGACCTTCTGCTGTGTCAGTCCGCTCAGGGAAGTAAAATGTAGGAGGCTGCCCTGAGCACACATCCCTGGTGCCGCTCACATCTGCCTAAAGATGAAGTTGATTTAAACTTTACTGTTCTCTTTAAACAGTAGCCATTGTAAAGGCCAATAGATTTCAGTATGGTTATACAGGAAGTACTCACATTCCAGTGACCCTTAGATCTATGAAGACAAATAGAAGTGTTTTTCTGTGACAGGTCATAAGTTAAGGAATGTGCAACAAATACAAACGCTTTCTTATTTCTTTAGGGTATAGCTTCAGGAAGCAGCCAGTATAGCGGACAGGTAAAATTTCTGCTTTCCTAGTATTTCCAGGTTTGGTACACAGTTCATCAGAAAAACTGATCTGGTTTTTTTTTTTTTTGTTGGTTTTTTTTTTTTTGGGGGGGGGGGAGGGGAGAGAGGAAGAACATTCTGAAACAATACTGTTTTTTAAGCTGAACTGAGTGAGGATTGCTAAGTATGTGTCTGTCTGGTATGTCAGATCATGATATAAGCAAATGATACAGGAGCTTGCGTGACTGCATGGAAATATTTCCTTATACCGATCACGGTTCCAAGAAGCCCATTTTTGTTGTTGTGTTTAAACAGAAGCAATCTGAATGACTAATGACCACAGAGAACACGTGAGAATATTATTCAGTAATACAGAAATAATTAGTTACTCATCTCTTTTCCAGGGCTATTCTTCAGGAGGCAGACAGTCTGGTGGACAGGTACACTTTTCAGCTACACCATTCAATTGTGCTAGTGTCAAGCACTCAACAGTTTACTTTTTTTGTGCATCTTTCCTTCACCACTGTCCTTTTTGCCCAAAGCCTCAGCAACACTTATTTTCTTTTTCTGTGTCACTCAGACACCCTGCAGGTCATAGTAGACGGTAGTAACTGTCTGAATGGCAGCTGTAGTTGAGCTTTTGTACTTGTGTTGGTGCTAAGACTTTTTCTGCTTACACATTTCATAAAGTTTGAATGCGGAAAGTGAGACACTGAACGGTGAACCACTGGCCCCCTCTCAGTTTTATCAGAGTAGAAATCACCTGGTAGGCCTCCACTGGAAGGCATCTTTAGCGCTTCCTGTAGTATGAAAGAATACTGCATGTAATCCAGTTGTTCTGGCCTCTTTAGGAAAAAAAGAAAACCCAAAGTATTTTCTATAGTGCTACTCAAAATTTTTTTTACTCATCTTTTTGGTGAGTAGTGGTTTTTTCCTGTAAGTTTTAAATGAGGAATTAGAAGACTATATTTAAAAATGTGATCCGTAAGTGCACAGCTAGCCTGAAAGGACAGTGGAGAGAGAAAAGAACTTCTTTTTAAATGGAGCTTGGTGAGTTTATGGGCAGGATTTTATGGTCCATTTTCTCGCAGTGGCAGCATGTGAGCTTTATTTACTAATTCAGAGGCTTCTTCCAGTCATAGACTCAGGAAAATAAGTTTGGTTTTGTTTTATACAGGGTGGATGTGTGTGCCCTGGTGGAAGTTCAGTAAGTATTCTTTGTCTATTTTGCATACTATGTACACATACTGTAAAATTCCCCGCTTGAAAAAATTTTTTCTGTGAATTTAAACATACGGTGAAACCTTTTTTTACATTCTGTTAAAAAGAGAATTTTTGAACCTGCTAAGGACAAAAACATTAAGTGATTTGCAATTGTAGTATAGCATTCAAAACTAGCTACCTAGATGCATTTCTAATTTGTAAAAAATACATGGGAAATAGATTGCACTTTCCTCATCCAGATTAAACAAGTAGTAATGTTCTGCAGTATCTGTATTAAAGGAAGACTAGTCCTAATTCTGTAAAACATACAGAAATTAAAAACTGCTTCAAAGCATTTAATTTCTCTTGTCTTGTAAGAGAGGCCTAGGACTCTTCCAAGAACTTGTTTCCCAAATATCTCATAGTATATCTGCTGTGTAATAGTGTGTGTGTAATAGTGTTTCTCTTATGATGGTTATTATCAGTATGATTGAATGAGTTAAAACTTAAATTTAAAATCTTTGCCCCAAATACTTTCAAGTGGGAGCAGAGCAATACATTAAAAAAGTTAAAGCTACTTCCATTTTTCTGTCTAATTAGTATATTCTCTATACTTCTATAAATACTTTAAGAAAAAAATAAAGGCAACAAAAAACCCCAAACTCCCACTGTTTTGCTGAAATTAAGCTAATTTACTTTTGAGGGAGGGTTCAGTTTTCTGTTGTTTCAGTATAGTCAAAATTGCTTAGATGTCTACTTCTTTCTTGGATTAAGAAATCAAGCAAAAGCCATATGCTCTAAGTACCCTTCCTGGTATATATGCCACTTATGAGTCTCATCAGTGCTGAAAACAACATATAAATTATCATCTTACTTCTCTTTGCAAGTAAATAATCTGAAGGAATAAAGATTAATCGAAACAAAATCCTTTTACTTGTTTAGTATACCCTTCCACTTGGTTCATTATTATTCAGTGCAAATGACTTGATCATTGCAATAGGTCAATATATTCTCTTGTTTTTCCTCTCTGTGATGTTGAAATTAATACAGAGTAAACCTTGCTATTTTCTTCTTGAATACAGGGCTATTTTGGAGCAAACAGTTACCATGGTGGTGGACAGGTAGTCAATTTGTCTTTAACATTTACACAGATTAGCTCCTCAGGAATAGGCATGGCTCAGTTGCCATATTTGCCCAGAAGCCATTAAATACCGAGTTCAGCTTAGTCAAAGAGATAGGGACAATAACTCCAGAGAGTCCATGTGGCTTTTATTTAATTACTCTTGATCTTTCTATACACTAGAGCCAATATTTTACGTTGTAGTTATAGCAGCTTTCTTACCTCAAAAAAAGTACTGAAGAATAATTCACAGGATTGAAGTTACTGTATAAGCCACTAATACGATGTGTGTATAAGTAGCCATTTGCCACTGCATTAGTAACTGTGTAAAGTTCTTCCCGTTCTTCTCTTCAGGGGTGTTTAGACTAGGTATGGGGGGATTTTGGATGTCAGGTGGTATTTAAGAAGATTATTTAGAAAATTTTCACATTCCTTTTACAGGGTTCATCATATTCTGGAAGCAGTCAGTACGGTGGACAGGCAAGTAACTTTTCTTTGTTTTCAAGATCTTCTTCCTCCTTACTCTTTATTAAATGAAAAATATGATACAGTGCGTATACTGCCAGCCAGTTTTTCAATGTTATTTTACTCTGAATAACTATCTGGGGGGACCACTCCTCGGTAATTAAAACAGAGTAGCATGAACAAACTTCAGTGTAATGAAACTGCACAGATCATAACTCTAGGTTTTTTGCCCCAGAACACCTCACCTCAAGTGATAATTTTAATTGACCGCTTCAATTTCAGTCTCATATTGCTATGACACCAGTTCAAAATCTATTTTCTGTGTTATTTTTCAATTATATTGAAATTATCCCTTTTCTTTTTGCATTTGTTTAGATTAAATACTTGGAAATTTGGTGCAAAATATACTAGAAGATATTGCTTTGAAAATATAAATTCTGGTGTGTTACCCATAATACTACTACTTTCCTCATCCTCAGCTGCTGCAGTTCAATTCTCTTACTTTAAGCAGCTCCCTAGGTACCTTTTGTAGACTTAGTTTGTCACTGATCACAAAATCTTGCTAGCCCAGAGTTCACAGATGTAATGGATGACTGTTAATAAGAAGGTGGAACATATTTTTCATTAGCATTACTCTGTTTGCAATGTTTCACTCTGCTATACTGAAAAATAATTTAATTTCTTTTTACTCAATTGACAAACATTTGAGTTCAATATCACTCTTACTAAGAAGATCATGTCTTGTAGTGTGGAGAGGATTTTAAAAGCTACAAACCAAATTTTTCCCAAATAGATTATTTGGAATAATAAGGATGCTCTGACAATAATATACATGATGCTCTCTGAACACATTTGACCTATCAGAAAACCTACAAATAAAGTAGATTAATTATTTTTTTTCCTCTTGAACAGAGCCATACTTAAAGACATTTTATATCTGTATATTTGTGTCAAAGGATAGTCTTAGCAGGTGTTTTGTGACTGTTTGCCAAATATGCTACTTTGAACTGCTAGGGAACTTAGCAGAATTTCACTGCACCTTTTTTACTGAGATTTCCTGTCAAAAAGTATTTCTGGGGTGTTTATTCTGCACAGGAAAAAAAGATAAAACAGCAACTGCTGTTATTTTGCCACCACTTAAGCACTTAAGTTTCCTGTGGTTTTTATTTTTTGTTTGTTTGGGTTTTTTAATAGGGATCTCCTTCAGGAAGCAGCCAGTATGGTGGGCAGGTGAGTATAACCTCTTCCCCTCCCATCACTCTGAACTCTTTACCTGTACTGTCTGGATAAGGTCAGTTACTTGATGCTGAAAGATACATTCATATGGCCCTTTTACTGAGCTTAAATGGTTAAGGTAATATCAATTAAAGCTGTTTCAGCACACTGGATAAAAGAATTGGTTACAATTCTGTGTAAAACTGTAATTGTTGTACTATGTTTCATAACACTGCTTTCTTGATTTAGAATAACAAATTGCCGTAGTTTTCATGTACACTAAATAGCTTAAGGTACCCCAGTTACTTTTTGTTCAAAAAACATCCAAATAAGTTTGCCCTAAGTAATGCACAAATTGTCTCAAGATAGTAATAGAAATTATTTTTTTTCATTCAATTAATAGATGTTCGATTGATTTCTTACAGGGCTCATATTCTTCTGGAGGCAGACAACATGGTAAACCAGTAAGTAAAAAAAAAAAAAATTCACGTTTACTTTTCTTTCTTATAAATCCGTCTATATGCAGTTGGCTATAGACTAGACATTTTTCTGAGAATTACTTAAATATGCAAAGAGTGTCAAATTATTTACTGATCTCAACAAACGCAAATATTTATTTTCACAGTGTTCCACATTTTTCAGCCATCATTTTATTCTGTAACTGAACTTCTAGACAGCCTCTGAATTAGTTTTTAGTAATCACAGGATGAGATTACAGGATCTTCATTACTTTTTTTGTAAGGGACTTGTGAACAGTTATTTCTGTTTAAATACATAGTAATCGTACAGTTTTTATTCAGGGCTCACTTTTTCATCAATTTTATATCCATTTGCCTTAAGTATTTCTGGCTTGAAGAGAAGCTTCTCCTTTGAAGAAAATATTTTTGTTTTCTTTTTTGAAGACAGTAATAGTTGACATTTAGCTATGCATTTTTTCATCTTATCCCCTTTCAGACCACTATTTTTACTATGTAATGTAGACCTTGCTCTTGCTGTCATTCAATGGCAGGAGATATAAATAAGCACATGCAATGTTTTAGCTGATCTCTTACAGAAAATAAGATGTATCCACCTGTTATTAAGAAATGGGCATAAATGTTACATTTTCTTACTGGTGAATCATGAAAGTGAGACATGTTGTGTGCCATATTTGATGGCATTTCTTAAAGAGTCAGAGCTTGCAAGAGTTCCAGTTGGCAATGCCACTCAAATAAGCAGAGCAACTTTGCTGGAAAAACTGAGTAAGATTCTCATAGAACAACCAATTTTTCAATATATATATTCCCCCACCATGCCCCAATCTAACTGTAGACTGATTCCAGATGAATTAAAGATTAATTGGACCTTATTATTTTTTCCTTTCTGTACAATAAATACATAACTACAAAACAGCTCTTCTTGAAAACTTAAATTCTCTGACTAATATATCATTCAAAAAATGCTTGTAACAGAAAGATGTTAAATATTTGTATTTCAGGGAAGCTTTTCCCTGGGGTTTTTGGATGACTGGACACAAAATAGTGTTTGTTCCCCTGTGGCCCTTTATTCAAGATAGCAAGAATAAACTGAAGTACAAATAGGCTTAGATTCGAAAACGGGTATATTTTTTCAGGGTTCATCCTCCTCGGGAGGCAGTCAACAAGGAAAGCCAGTAAGGATATTTTTCTTTCAGTATTCTACAACCAAGGTAGAAATATGGATATTGGTATTTAAGTAGGTAACAACAATGAGGGTGAAATTTAAAATTAGGCTATAATAGTAAATTATTGAGAAAAATGACGAATATAAGTTGGAATACTTTGAAATTTGAACCTTTGAGTGAGGCAGCATTCATTCCTCCCATAGCAAAGTTTTTATATACTCTGTTACTTATTCATAAGGAAGTTGCTTGGATCAGGCTATTAAGAATGATGTATTAAATATCAGGGTAACTCTTTCAGTTTCAAACTTTGTAGTTCAAACAATAGTCAATACTGTTTTCAAAATCTGAAATTGTTCATGGAATAAAGAGGGCATAGCTGTGCTTACTTGAGACAAGTCAATTAAAATGGGGGGGGAGTGCAAGGAAAAAGGTAAAATCAAAGTCAGTATCCAAGCTACTAATATCTAGGGCATTGTCAAGATCTTTGTGTGCTCTTTGGGCACAATTCACTAGGAGTCTCATACAACAGCAACAACAACAACAAAGATTTATAACTGTTTCACAGGGTGGCTCTGCCTCAGGAAGCACTTATTCTGGGAAACCGGTAAGAATACTTTCAACACAGCATTTTCATCTTCTTTGCTTAGTAAACAAAGAATCTGAGTGGTTTTTAGAGTAATTTCAGGATGATTTGATCTGAAGAGAACATTTGGTATTATTTCCATTTGTGTTAGAGCATACTTAAAAAAAACACTCTACAAAATATGGCCTCAGCTTGGGAAAGCTATTTCATTATGTTACATCTTAAATCTGAATCTCTTTTTCTTCCATTACAGTTAGAGGCCTTGTTACATGTTGCTGTCCCCTATTTTTGAACTCCTGTTCTCTGTGTAGATTTTTATAGGCTTGGCTCAGTTATTCCTTCACTTTTTTTTTTTTTTAACCTAGATTGAGTTTTTCACTGGCAAGTTACCTTGTTTTGCATTTTTTTTTTCCCCCCAATATTCATCAGTTTTTTACATCCTCTTTAAAATATAGGGATGGAAAACTGTATGGAATATGTTAACAGAATGAAAGAAAAATAGATTTTTCTCTTTCATTAATTATAGCTGAAACCTTCAAATGTAAGATGATATAAAGTAAATAGTTTTAGTTACATATGCTATGCAAAGCTACTTTTCTCTTGAACAACTATAGTGTGGGTTAAGCTATTGAAATTTTGCTGATCACAGGCAACTGTGTTCAAAACCATTGTGTGGGAACACTTCTAGATTTATTTGCTTGTTTGTTTTCAGAATTCACCTTCCTCTGGTGGCAGTCAAGTGGTAAGCACTTTTCCTCTTTGTAGTTTCTACTGGTTTCTTTCTATACATACTGTAGGAAACTGAAAGTATTGTGAGGTATACTGTGAGGTATCTGTCACATTTCCTATATATGAATAAATGTTTGAGAATACATCCGCAACACAATAAATAGTATCAACAAAAAAGGAGGGAAAACTCGAAAACTGAACAGCTGTTGATTTATGTGTACTATAGGCGTGGCACATGATCTTTAAACACCAGAAATGTCTACATAATAGAAGGGGCTAATAGGAAAAGATTTCTCTGAAACTTTCTATGCTTTTATAATAGTAATAAATTGAACTATTTTTAATTGGGTTTATCAAGTTTCTTTTTTTTTTTTTTTAAAGAGCTCTGCTGGGAAATACTCCGCTCCACGACTCCTGCTGTTATTCAGTGTTTTGAGTGCCTTTGCTCTCTCTGCTGCTACATCAAAATGGTCTATATGAACTTCTGAAGAGTTGGTTGGCATCCTAGACATGGATTATACTCAGTAATATTAGATTAACTACTTGATGTAAGAAAAAAGTAACCTTATTGACAGATGCTATTTGGCTGTTATGTTCTATGTCTAGATAGTATGTCATGTCTCTCACTAGTTTACCTTTGGTTTTAGTCGTTAGTAGATATTGTTAGTTTTGTCAGTGTTTTAGGCATGATTTTAAGAGACCATATTGTACCCTACCTGTATGATTTATTGTTTTATCTCTTATGGTGAATGCAATGAACACCTACCTAAAATCTGATTGGTGCAACAAACATACTTAGAAAATACTCTGCTATTAACCAAAGCTGAGGACATCAAACAAATTGTTGTATATACAAACTGAGCACCATGCTTGGTCATCTTTGCACAGAATAAAGGTAATGCAAACATTTGATAAGCGCCCTCCATGGGACAGAAAATGCTAAAATAATATCAGAGTATTTGGTTTGGTTTACTGTGACCACATGCAAGTTCAATATGGAGGGAGGTTGCAAAGTGAAATAATATACTCCATGGGACAGAAATCTTTGCGGCTTAATTAAAGTTTGTTCATTAGAAAAGCCGAACAGCTCAGAGCAAAGAAATACTGAACTCTGTTCACAGTGACTGCAGATACATGAAGTTCTGTGGGGAAGCACACAAGGCAATGCAACCCAGATTATTAGGCTGATAGTGTAAAAGCTGCCGAAGAAATAACACATTTTTGCTTGGGAAGGAATGGAAATGTAATTAAGTTCATGTAACTGATAGTATCTTGGCTCCTTTTCTCACATCTTTAGTTTGTGGTACCCAATACATCTGCTAGTTTCATTTCAAAAATGATGCAAGCAGGTACAGTAGCTGTGGTCACAGAAAGAACACAGCTCGTTTTTGAGTTCAGGAGAAGCTCCACATCTTTGGGAGCCGCCAGAACCCCCATCTGTTTGTGCAGCGACCGCTGTTAGTGGCACCATGTCCATTCAGTTGTGGGCTGACCTCCCTTGGTGTTAACAACATGTATCCTCCTAAAGCATGCTCCTAATCAATGTCTTACTGCATATGTGCCTAGTATTAAACCTGCATTTATTAGCAGTATGCTTCTCTCCCGTGCTTTACAATTGTAATTGATGAAATATCTCCATTCATGTTCTGCTGCCCGTGTCAGTAGGGCCAGGATTTCACCCATTTTTGTCTCTCATGTGCTGTGCTGCGCAGGACATATGGTTCCCTGCCACCCATCAGTGAATCAACCGAAGTATCTGAAGCTCTAATTGAGGCATAAAGGAGTTTTGCTTAAATGTGATCTTCAAAATTTGTCGCGCAATTTGTTTCTGTGAGAGGTCCATATCTTAATTCGAACTAGCCTTGCACTGCTCTAATAAATTCATCATGGATTTCATACAAAATGCTCGTGTCGTTCGCTGCAGGATTCCCCTATTAAAAGGGGGGTGGGGGGTGTGAAACACACTCTGTCCGTCCGCGGGAACCGCACTCACGGGAAGGCGTCCGCCATGGCCGTGCCTGCCTCGCGCACAGCCCCTCGCGCCGACAGCCCCCCCGCCTCCAAGGGCTGCTGGAGCGGCCCGAGCCGCGGCGGCAGCGGGAGGTGGCGGTGCGGGTGGATAACGCGGCGTGTGGAACGGGATCCCTCCTGCCCCAGCCGCCTCTCCTGCCCCTGAGTGCTTGCCTCACAGCCCTGTAGCTACCGCTACGCTGCCCGCCGCGGCGGCTCCAGGGCCGGTGACGGTGGAGCGCGCTGCTTTGCCGCGGCCCTGGGAACGGAGCGGGCGGGGCCACGGCTGCAGCCGGAGCCTTTGCGGGACGGGACCGTGGCACCCGGAAACACCGAGTGGAGCCGGCAGCGAGGGGCGAGCTGGGCCGGCGGCCGGGTGCTGCAGGTGGGAGGCCTGGGTTGGGACCGGGAGGAGCAGAGCCCGGCTGAGTCCGCCCCGGAGGGAGCGGTTCAAAGGTTATGGATGAGGGAGGAAACCTGAGGGGGGGGGTCTTTGGTGTGGGAGAGGGAAACGTTTGGGGTTGGTGGATGGGGTGGGAAGCCAGTCTGTGGGAGCAGCCTGGGGAGGGGGAAGAGTGGGATTGAGGAGATACCGAGAGAAATGTCTGTAAATGGAATGGTCCGAGGAAAAGGGAGGGAGGGGGGGGAAAGGAGAAGTTACCGTGGGGATGCAGCTCTCTGTGAAGTTAGAAAGGGATGCGGATTTGGTCAGCGTTTGTGTCATTTCTAAGGTTGTCGCCCACACGCTGGGTTTCTCTGCTGAGAAGGTGCTCACTGAGCTTGATGTAATCCTGTATGTGAAGTTAAAAGAAATGCACACTTCATTAGTATTTTCATGGCATCACAATTTCATCTTGATTTTTTTGAAGTGAGAAACGCTCTAGCAGTACAAAGCTTATGGGTTAAGTCAGAAAGCTAGAAGATGCAGAAATAATGAACACAATGAGATAATACATATTATGGAATAGAGTGGAAGGTAAAAAATAAACACCAAAAGGTACTCCAAGGTCTTTTGTTTTATTGAATCCTGTAAACTATATTTTAAATCAGAGTGAGGAAGACTTGGCTACCAGAGAAAGATTTTTAAGGAATGATTGGGTGGAAACGACTGAGTCTGCTTTCTGCAGTGGAGGGATGTGTTATTTGGGACATAAATAACTTTTGCAGAAAACGTTTCCAGAAGTGAGCGAGCACCACAGTGGGAAGCTTATCTGCCATGGTGGTCTCTACACAGGAGGGTTGGGATCTAAGGCAACCCTTGCTTTTCAAAGAACATACGTGCAGACTGACAAAATGGGGTTTAGAATGAACACTAGATGACTGGCTGCTTTTCCCAAAATCTGTGGAGCTGCCTTTTCTCCATAGGCACTTGACTCATCTGAACTCTTTTTATGTGGACTGAGTTGAGCCTAGACCTGTTCAGCTCTTCTTTGTCAAGTTAGTATACAGAAGCTGAGAAGCTGATGCTGTAAAGACAGTTTCTGGAGTAGACTATAGCTCTGTGATGCATGCTTTTCTTTTATAAAAGAATAAGCAGCATCAAATTTCTTAAGAGGCTGTAGGGTAAGTTTGAGGGAGACGTTAGTTGTAGAGAAACTGATTTACAATCATAGAATAGCAGCTTGGAAGAGGGACCTCAAGGATCATCTGATCTAATCTTTCTTGGCAAAAGTACAGTCTAGACAAGATGGCCTAGCACTCTGTCCACCTGAATCTTAAAGTTGTCCTATGTTGGGAACAATAACCTCTGCCTATAGATACTAGCTCACAATTCCCTTGTACATTGTTAGGTATTGTGAAAACTTGTGATTGAAAATTAGTTATGGGAGATAAGGATCCATTGGTTTGGGATGCCTGATGTTCTGGTTTGTGGAAGTAGAATGTGTAGCAAAAATACTGGTTTGGGGAAAGACTATGGTGGTAGTAAGTATAAATTTGCTTTATTGACAGCAGTGTATTGTTAGGAGTGATTCTACGTCTTTAAGAGTGCTACAGGCTGCCTACACAGCCTAATTCCTTGTGCTAATTATGCTGCTCCTTGCAACAAAAAGGCAGGCATCATCTGAACCAGGTACCTAAGGAAATAAAATTACATGTATCTGCTTAAAGCAGTTCCAGATTTGACAGTGTTAAGTGAGGGCAACACATTCTTGATCTTTGGGACAGGCTTGCTAGATATAGTTATCCCTCTCATTATTCTTGAATTGCTTGCTACCTGTCCTTATTCTTCACCAGTTACTTCAGTTCATACCCATATGCCTGCTGGTTGCGCAGGCTCGGTGCCTTGATTGGAACTCAGGAGGCTGCACAGCTAGATCACATCAATAGACAGTATCTCTAGAGGGGTGGAGGAGTCATTAAGATCTGGACCTCTTAGGATCTAGCATAGTAATGTAAAACGGTTAGGAGTTCAGCGTTTTCCCCTTGAATTTTTAAACCTTCTTGTCTTATACCCCTGAAGTCTACTCATCAGCTGTCTAATTTTATTTGTAATTACTAGCTTTCTGCAATCAGCGCCTACAGATTTATTTTCACTGTAGTATCTAGTTTGTGTTTTCTGCTCAAATTAGGTCACCTTGACTGAGGGTGGCTGCATTGCCTTGAGCACCCAGGCTTGATTAGTAATTCATAAATAGCACAAGTGTAAGCAATAGCTGAACCCCAGCCGTTTTGAGTGTTCAGTCTTTCAGCGCCTTAGATCGAGCTCCTCCGTTGTCTTGATACGTCTGCCAGAGCTGCATTCGGGCAGTCCTTCAGTTCATGGCTTGCACTCTGTGTGCTTGACGAGGGATGGGCATTTGAGCTAAACCGGAACTGGATACCTCCTCGCTTACAGACTCTGAATGTGACTACAAGGCTCTTTCGATACTATGATCTATACAATGAACGCAGTGTATGTACTGTTTGCCAAAGAGAGAGGCAGTTAAGGCCTCAGTTAGGGTGGTATCAAATTTCCATGCTGGCAGGCTGAGTTATGTCAATGTTATGTTATGTCAATATAAAAGTATTGCACTACTGCGCACATAGTTGAAGTCTTTATCTTACAAGAAATGCTGGTGTTAGATTCAGCTCAAGAGGACCTGAATCTCCTGAATACTGACTATTTATACTCAATATGGGACTTCTTTAATATTCATCAAACCAAATCCTCATCAAAGAAATATTATCTTTGTATTCTTAGGTTTGGTGCAAATATTTGAGGGTGGGGTGGGGAGGAGGGGCCTTAAAAAGTATTTAGCTACAAATTTAACATTTAAGACTCAGAATGCACAACTTTTCCTGCCTAATACATTCACACCGGATTAGAATGGTGACTTTTTTTTTTCCTCACAAAAGAAAATAAACCCCACAACTTTGTGAAATCATAAAAATCCTCATCAGCGTTAAGTTCCCTTTCTGCTAGGCTTTCTGTCAACCTGTAAGAAGACCTTCCCGAGTCTCAACCAATTTATAGCTTTGTCTGAATTAATATGTAATTGCCTTCCCTGGTGGAATTTCCTGGTTGAGTGATAAGCCAGCAAATTACTGATATAACCTCTGCTGTCCTTGGCAAAAACCTATCCTTAGAAGCAATTTTTGGTTTATCGTTAGCAGTTGCAATTTATGTGTAACTGCTCTGTGTATAAGTGCAGTGGTCAATGCTAAAAAGCGTCTGTGTCATTTTAAAAAGGTCAAGATAGGCTTGTGGCAGAGGAGATAGATGATGTTGCAAGAGCAAGGTCCACCAGTGTTCTGTTGTGTTGTGCTGAATATCCTTGTCATGAAAGTATTATTTGAATGTAGAGAGGTTTTTAATTTTTTTCACCAGTTAAGATTTTTTTTTAAATGTAAATGCAGAAATTGGAAATACTGCCTGAAGGATACCTTCATGTGAAAAAAATCTTTGTTACTCAGTTTCTGCCTGAAGAGTAAGCAAAAAACTTTGCTAGGGGATTTGCTTTTTTCATAATACTTAAGAAGAAGTATACAAGCTCTAAGAAAAACAGCTTGTTTTTTTCCATAGTGTACTTAATTCACATTATAGTGTATTTGGCAAGGAGAATGAGTAAGAAACTGAAAAACAAAAGAATGAGCAAGTTAAGTTTTAAAATGGTGAAATGATTTGCAGTGGTTTAATTGGAAAGTGCCATGTATTTGGGGGGGGGGGAAAGCTGGCAAGTATAGATAGGTTAAGGGAGGGAACAGAGAAGAAACCTGTATTGAGTATAAGGAAAATGGAAAACACTGTGACATTTTAAATTGAGAAATACAAGGTTTAAGATGATTAGAAATATTTATAACAGTATGGTTTGTTAAAAAAAAAAAAATAAAAAATTGCACAGACATGAAAGATTATGTGTTTGAGGGGGTGTGGGGAGGAAGAAATGCATTGTTGAATGGTAGTGGTCCAAATCTGGCGGTTAAAATATTCACATGTATGTAAAATTGTGTTCATAACCCAGTTCAGCAGGACTGACTAGATTCAGAAAGATCTATGCAGTCTCAATACCATCTGGGAAATTTACCATAGAATTTCAGAATGGTTGGGGTTGGAAGGGACCTTTAAAGGTCAAGGTCATCTATTTCCAACCCCCATGCATGGGCAGGGACATCTTTCACTAGAACAGGTTGCTCAAAGCCCCATCCAACCTGACTTTGAGCACTTCAAATGATGGGGCTTCTGCAACTTCTCTGGGCAACTTGTTCCAGTGTCTTACTACTTTCATCATAAAAAAATTCTTCTTTATATCCAATCAAAACCACACCGCTTTAAATTTAAAACAGTACCGCCTTGTCCTGCCACAACAGGCCCTGCTAAAAAGTTTGTCGCCATCTTTTATGTAGGCCCCCTTTCAAGTACTGAAAGACCACAATAAGGTCTCCCCAAGGCCTTTTCTTTTCCAGCCCGAATAACGCCAACTCTCTCAGCCTTTCTTCGTAGAAGAGGTTTTCCATCCCCCTGATAATTTTTGTGGCTCCCCTCTGGTTCCCTTTTAACAGGGCCTTGTCTGTTTTGTGCTGCGAGCTCCTGAGCTAGATGCAATACTCCAGGTGGGGTCTCTTGACAGAATCACAGAATCACAGAATCTTAGTGGTTGGAAGGGACCTTTGAGATCATCGAGTCCAACCACATTAAAAAAACAAAACAAAACAAAAAAAACNNAACCAACCCCACCCAAAAACAAACAAACAAAACCAAAAAAGCCACCCACCAAGTAAACCCCACACCCACAACCCCACGCATTGACCTGCTGGCATGCTTCTTTTGATGCAGCCCAGGATATGGTTGGCCTTCTGGGCTGTGAGTGCACATTGCCAACTCCTGTCCAATTCTTCATTCACCAGTACCTCCAAGTCCTTTTCTGCAGGGCCACTCTCCATCCATGAATCCCCAATAACAATACAGGCTGGATCGATCCTCCAGCCCGTATTGTTATTGGGGCTTGATCTAGTCCATGTCCAGGACCTTGTACTTGGCCTTTTTGAACTTCGTGTGGTTCCTTCCATCCATTTATTTCTGTGCGTAAACTAATTATTGTATTCAATACTACTTTTGGGAAAAAGAAGGCTGTATTGAGTCAACCAGAAAGAAAATTGATGGAATAGAACTTTCCTCTCAGGAAAGTAGTTGTGTTATAGCAAGTACTGTGTTACTTGTGTGTTACCCAACATAGGGAAGAGGGCAACGCGCACATGAAAGAATAGAAGGAAGTCTTGTAAAAATAGATTCTTCAAGTTCCATGAGGTAGCTCTTGCTCTTCCTTCCAATTGTGCTTTTCCTTTTTCTTGCCAGCGTATTATATTTGTACAGGCATAGCATCAGCAATGAGTTCACATTTCATTTAAGAAAAAGGAGAACACAATCTTAAGTCCTTAATCTGCTGTCTTGATTTCAAAGCAAATGCCCAGGAACTGTGTGCATACCTGTTCCACTGGAATGAAATAGCATGCTTTACTTTCCTCTCTGTTTCTTATTCTTAAACTTTACCTTTTGCAGTTTTAGGAGGCCGATTGTCTGCCTGTCTTTTGCTTTGTATTTTAACTAATGTGGAAGTGCATTTTGCTTAAGGAGCCTTAAATTTATTGATCATAAAATGGAATAAGAGCTAGCAATAGCAGTAACTCCTATAACTTGGCTTCTTACTCTAAAATACCGTCAGCAGTGAACACATTTCACAGCTAGGCTGGAAGGAATGTAATTCACATAATGCCATCACTTGGAAGACTGGAAGTATATTAGTAGTTAGTAATTAATTTTCTTAAAATTTAACTTTCCTTGTGACAGAGTAGGGAGGAACTGTTGCCAGTAGAAGTTATTTTCATGTCAAATCTTTTGGTAAATGGGTATAAAGTAGTACAATTCTTGTATCATCTCTGGTCCTATTGGAAAGGCCACATTTCACCATTTTCTGTTACTCTCTATGCATTCACTCTCAATACAGTGCAAGTGCATCCTTTGGCCATTACCTAGGAAGGCCTTTGCTTTTGTGCCTATGCAGAATCTTAGGCTCGCCAGCGAGATGTAAATGACAGGATGGGAGCCTAAATCAGCAGTATCTTTTCCCTTCCCTCTGTCATTAATTCCTCTCATTTTATCTGTGTGAACTTGTTCTAAAGATATGTCGGTGGTAAATGACACCTTGATTTATTGACATCATAACCACAGGTACCCCAAAACTGCTTCAAGTGACTTTTTAATTGTGTGTTACAGTGAGAGGTGCGAAGTACCTACAACTCATGGACTGTAATGTAGCCTGTCACATCTGTTACCTGGTAGTTAGAATACAAAGTACTTGCATGCATGACTTTTACTGTGGATTGCCCTGTAAATCACAGCATTTTATTATTTTAATCTGTGAATTTAGCCTGCTTTTTTGTTATGTGACATATTGGAATTCACTGTTAATTTTTTTTTTGTTGTGTGAGATAATTCTTGAGATAGTGTTGGGTGCTTGGGTGTTTTGGGTTTTTTTTTTAAGTTTTATCCGATATTCTCTTGAAGTTCAGAAAATTAAGGAAAATTAAATTTAATTGAGTGATGCAGCTGCAGTGACTGTAAGAAAAGCTTCCTTAGCAATTCAGTCAGAACTAAGGAAATGTAATGCAGAGTACTGGATAGTTTGGGATATTGAAGAAACTTTCAATGTAATTGATGCAGAAGAAATGCACAGTAAAATAAATAAAATTTTGATCATTTATGCATGAACTATCATCTTTTTTATTTATAAAATAATATGTGAAAATGTAAGACATCCCAACCTTACAATTTTAGTGTACTCACTGTAAGATACAGTTCAAAAGTCACAGAATTAATGTGACCACTCAACTTACAGTCTTTGAATGAGCAAACCTAAATCTGAATTTTGGAACAGATACATCCTGCAGAGTACTGAGTAGTCTGTCCAAAGCCCAGTAAGAAATCTAAGCCTGGGTGTAACTGTACAGGAAATGTGCTGGGAACTTTCATTTCATTATTGGTTTAAGACTATCAAAGTGTAGGTTGTTAATGAAGACAGTAGTTCATTTTGTATATGACTGCACAGTCTGTGAGGGTAGCAGGAGCTCATGTCTAGAAGAGAGGGATTATACCTCTGGTAGGAATCTGTAAATCTAAACCTCCTGTGAAACTGCAGCTGAGGACAATTAAACTGTCTGAAGTTCAATACGTGGCTCCTCTTCTGGATCCTGTTCCCAGTGTGCATTGAGTTCTATGAACTGGTATGCAGCTCTTGTAAAAGAGAGAAAAAAAGAGGGATGAGGAGAGCAAGCTGGTATTATGTGTGGTTAATTTATTGACATACGTAAGTTTCAGGACTTCCTAGTTCCTGCTCTAAGAACCAACTATTTGCAAGTACAGCATGAAACTTCACACACTTCTTTACAAGCCTGTCTTGCTGACCACTGACAGGACAGCTTTTAATACATACCCTTATTTCAGCTACTGCACTAGGCACTTAAAGTTCTTTTTTGTGAATTTTGGAAAGTCTGAAACTGCTTTAGTGAATTATGGTAAAAGAAATATTTTCTGCTGCTGGCACCTTTCTGAGACACCTTGTCTGGTGAGGTTCCCTATTTATCATGATTACTAATGAAGACAATGTTGTAGTTCACGAAGATACTGTGGTACGTATTCCTTACAGCTTTGCTGATGGGCTATTTAATGAGTTTAATAAAAGTCTTGTGCTTGTTGGTATGTTTTCATGCTGAATGCTCTGATATTTGCTCATAAACAAGGTAATTGTGATTTACTTTTTAAATTACATTTTAAGTTGCTTAGTAAATAGGTGGTTGTATTTCAGCAAGAAATTGTGAACATTATTTTTTGATGTAACATTTTGAAGGTTCAGGAATTGATCTCTGAGAATTTTGAATATTTGTAAAATCCTTTGTCACTTCACAGGCTCACATAATACAGAAATGTGGGTCAGAGTTCAGGAGAGATGTGTGTTCCCATTATTTGTATTTTGTTCAGAAGCATTTTGAAAACTGAAATGCAAGAAGTTTAAAAACGTACTTATCTGTAAGCGTGCCTTCTTGAAATTTGGTAGTGTTCAGCTTAACCACATACTGCTCTTTGTGTTTCCAGATTGTCAGGTCTCAATTCTAAAAAATCAGATGGAAAAAGTGGAAGGAAATTGTTTGTGCACATTGGCTCATGTAAATATGTTTTGCAATGTCAGTTTTCTCCAGTAGCATTGGCAGACCTTTTCAGGAAGTTCAGTTCTATAGGTTCTCTCAGTGGATTTTTTTTCTTTTTTTTTTTTTTTTTTTTTCCCTTTTTCTCCCTCTGTCTTCTCAACACTGATGGTACTTCTCCAGAAAGTATGATGTCTGACCTTGCATATATCTTCTCTTCATCCGTTCACAGCAGGTGTTCCTGTCTTCTCCTTGTTCTCAGCTGTAGCAAATCTGTTCTTCAAAGATGTTCCTCTGACTAACTGATCTTCTACATTTTGTTGTTAAGGGTGCTTAAGTCCACAGTTAACATCCTCATGTAAAGGGTTATTTCAGCAGAACCTGTGGAAAAAGTTAGTCAATCTTGAACCTTGTCTGCATCTTTCTTCTCCTTTGTGCTTTACATTTCTGTCTGGTTTATATTGCCCATGGCAGTAGCATCTTTAGCATTTATCTCTGCAGCAAGTTAAATGAGATCCTAGTTCATACAAAAGTATTTTCTGTTAAAATTTCATATAGAAATCCTTGGGTATTTCTTCCTTGGTTTCTGCATCCTGGCATCTTTTTCTTCCTCCTTTGCCGATAGCCTTTTACAAATATTTCTACATCAATATGATTCGTGATATAAGCAGTTTTATTGTGTAGGATACAAGTATGTATTTCATATCTCTGTGGCTGCTTGCAGTTCATATATGTTTGCCGATTACTGCAACGTGTCTTAAGTATCCATGTCATAGGTATTAATTTGACTTCGTATACTTGACTGGAGAAAATCTATTAATGCTTAGAGACAAGATAAAGGCAAGTCAGAAATACTTGACTCATGCAACTCTCCAGATCTCTGAAAAAATAGCAATAAAAATTATTATGAAATGCATCTTGAGCTAGAGAAATGCAGTGAGCAAGAAACAGCTTCAGTTTCAGCTACAAATATTTAGAGGCACCAGCACCTCCTTCAGCAGTGTGTACAAAACTAGATGGTTAATAAGTCAAAACTTGTGTGCCTGTAGGTGTAAAATATGCATAGGGACGGCTCTGGCATATGTATCTAATAAGTACTGCTTATGCCATCTCTAGGCTTTGGTTGAGCTCCCCGAGCAACATTTTTTAACGTGCTGATTCCTAAAGGAAACACCTATTTGCAATATTACTTTCTAACCCGGGGTTTTGTTTGTGTTTTGTTTTGTTTTTTCTGTTACAGAAAAAAAAAGGTGAAGAAATGTCTACCAATTTAAAATACCTTTCCTTGGGCATCCTGGTTTTTCAGACCACAAGTTTAGTCTTGACCATGCGTTATTCTCGGACACTGAAAGAAGAAGGACCTCGTTACTTATCCTCTACTGCAGTAGTTATTGCTGAACTTCTGAAGATTTTGGCCTGTGTTCTGTTGGTCTACAAAGACAGCAGTATGTGTCAAATTTTGCACCAAGTAATTTTCATAATGAATATGCTGTATTGTAGTGGCAACTGCAAGTCAGCCATGTGAGTACAGGTGTGCAACAAAGCATTTCCCTTCTCATGTAAGAAATAGTCTTGGAAAGACACTAATCATATTTCACTCCTCAACACATGACAGAGATACTGTATATTTGTTGAAGAGAGTTTTCTTTAAAGAATGTGGATACTGAGGACTGCAAGATTAATTTTTCTACTAACAGCTTGAAGCTTGTGTTTGCTCAGGCATTTTAATAATTTCGTATGTAGAAGTAGGAAAAAATGAAAAGCTTTAAGTGTGTTCAGAGCATAAATGATTATTTAGAAGCCTATATTAAACAGGAGATGCAGAAGGGAGGAAGCAATTTCATTACTACAGGAAGAAGCAGAGTTTTAAGCTCAAAAAAAAAGTATATTCAGATTTACTTGAGTTCTTATTTTGTAGATCTTACACTTAATTTATGTAGTTCCTTGACACATATATTTGATCTTCACCAGCTTGAAGACATAATTGTATATGCATAAATATTGATGACTCCATAAGCTCCTATATGTGCATTTTTTAGGTGATACTTTTTAATGTATCATCTTCAAGTACTGATACGGTTTTCAGTAGGTTCTACTTAAAATATTTTGAATAATTGTTCTAGTTCTATTATTGTAGGCTAAAGAAAACGCTGTGTCTTTTTTTTACATATATGAGGGTCATGAAAGTCAAACACAGTATTTTGCAGTCTTGATAGCAGTGATAGCTATCTCTGGTTTTGTGGGTTTTTTCCTCTACTTTGAGTGAATGTCTGTTTCTTTTTTTTCTATTTTTCCTTTTACTGTTTCTTCGGGCAGAATGCAATTTACGGACTCTGAACAGAGTACTACATGATGAAATCCTTAATAAACCCATGGAAACTCTTAAACTTGCTATTCCTTCAGGAATTTATACACTTCAGAATAATTTGCTGTATGTAGCATTGTCAAACCTAGATGCAGCCACGTACCAGGTATTGTACTTCTGGATTTCTCTGTAAGTTTGAAAAAAACCACATGAGTTATATGGTAGTAACTGTTTCTGGGTTCTTCTAGGTTACATATCAACTGAAAATTCTCACCACAGCATTGTTTTCTGTGTCCATGTTGAGCAAGAAATTGGGTGTATACCAGTGGCTTTCATTAGTAATACTGATGACAGGAGTGGCATTTGTGCAGGTAAATTTTAACAGGTTGCTTGTGTTTATTTAATGTGTTTATTCAAGAAACTTACATTTCTATACTGGTTATACAGCTTTCTGATTCTACCAGGTGCACATAAATATGGTCAGGAAGTAAGAATTGCAACTGGCCAGGGCTAGAAGACACCAGAAATGGTTCAAAGGCAGAAAATAACGCCCCTCGTGTTCCAGTGCTCTCCTGTGGAATGTGAGAGGGCCTCTGGAGCAATCTGCAAATAACAGTGATAGCAGTAGTTATTAGCACACTTCTTCAGACGTTAGGGATTCACAGATCTTCTGTACAGCACCATCCTGCTGCTCACCTTATTGTATGGTTTCAGCATCACAAATTTACTTGAACTTTTTCAAGAGGCACACTTGGTCTCTCTTCTAAATAGTGCAGGTACAGTAGCTTGTAGTTTTCAGAGGTCAGGATCATGGGATAAGAGAATATTCTAAGAATTTTTAGCAGATTTTAGCATATCCTAGAAAACTTTATTTTAAAATTTAAATATTTGAAACAACTTTGAGGATGAAATTTGAGAGAGTTTTCAAATTTAATAATTCTAAAAAATTAGAACAAAACATTCTGATAATAATTAAGAGATACTTTAGTATGTCTGAATTCAGTGTTGTCTGTGGCATTGCATTTTATTCTGTTGGCATTAGACATATTACAGAATTTAGCTTCATAAATTTGAGCTTGTTTTAGTCCTCGGCACATGCAAAAGGCAGTTCATCACATCTTAAAGACAGCTCATGTAAGTGGTTTTCTAAATGTGCTTGTATTTGTAAAGTAAGTAACCGCCGAGTGGCAAAGGTTGGTGACTGTGAATGACCATAAGTCGTGCTGGGATAGAGAAACAGTTACAGATTGTAATAAATTCAGGACGTGTTCAAGCACAATTTTACTCCTTACAAACATGCAGAAAGGAAAAATTAAGTCTTTTCAGTCCTTTGAAAGTATTTATCATGCAAAATACAAAAAATTACAAATGTGATTGTCTGCATTTAGTAACTGTTACTTTTGCTAGAAAATAAAGTTGCATTTTATAGATGGTCTGGACTTGATTTTATCAGTGAATTTCGTGTAACTGTTTTTACATCCAGTGGCCTTCAGACTCTCAAGCAACAGCAGCTAAGGAACATTCAGCAGGATCTCAATTTGTAGGCCTGATTGCAGTACTTATAGCGTGCTTTTCCAGTGGATTTGCTGGGGTTTATTTTGAGAAAATCTTAAAGGAAACTAAGCAGTCTGTGTGGATCAGAAACATTCAGCTTGGTAAGTTTAGTTTTAGTCATCTCTTAGAAATACTGCATTTTTAATAATTCAGATAATTATGTAAAATATATAAAAATTTAAAAAAATATCACCAACATTTTAGTGTTCTGCATAAATGTACTTTTAAAATCAAAAGTATAGACTCTACTAGGTAGAACGCTAGCAGTTGCTTTCTGATCTCAAGCCAGTTCTTGATTTATCTTGTTTATAAAGTCCCTGTAAGTTTGTACAGAATCTGTCAATTGAATTTGTATTTAAAATTTTCTAAAGAATATTATCTCATGCAGGATTCTTATTGCATTAGATTATTAAAGCAGTTCTGGGTCTTTTAGACCTTAGATATTAAGATGGCCACAGAGCTGATCCATTTTCCTGAATTACTTTTCTCTCACCTCAAAGCAATCTTGCCCAGTTTATAAGGTGGGAAATATGACTTAAGCAATATCCTTTTGTTTCTGTTTTGCAAGGGGGCTTATAAGAAAGAAGGTGACAAACTTTTTAGCAGGACTTGTTGTAGTAGGACAAGGAATAATCATTTTAAATTAAAAGAGGGTAGATTTAGTCTAGATACAAGGGAGAAATTCTTTACTGCGAGGGTAGTGAAACACTGGCACAGGATGCCCAGAGAAGTGATAGATGCCCCATCACTGTAAACATTCAAGGTCAGGCTGGAGGGGGCTTTGAGCAACCTGATCTAGTTGAAGATGTCCCTGCTCATTGCAGGGGGTGTTGCCATTTGTGTGATAATAGTGAAAATTGATTCACGTGATTTTTTTATTTTATTTTTTTAGTGAGCTGTATTTCCCTCAGTATGAAATTCAGTAGACTTTGTTTATTATTAAGGTTGTTTTCCATTCAAAAATGAAATTAATTTTGTCGTATTTCATAGAGGGTTTTCTGATACAGGTTTTGGAAAATACTTAAACCGTGAAATGACATTTTCAAAAATACACGAATGCATCCCTTCTGCAAATGCAAGATAGTTGCCAGCATAAGACGTTGTATCTTTCAGGTGCAAGTGGGTCATAAACAGGAGCTTTGACATTGAGCTTTTCTTAAAACGCAAACAACAAAACCCCTATGTCCAACCTGATTGTCACATTTATATCCATAGTGATTTATTAGCACTGTAGAAAAAATTGAAAAAGATATTTGAAGAATTTCTGAAAAATTCAGTTTTTAATACATACTGGTATGATATTAGGGGTGTATGAATAATTGATTTTATTTATTCATTTTAGCAAATCAATTGGAAAATAGAACTAATTGGTTTAATCTAAATGAAACTTATATTTTTAATTATATCTACAAAAAGAATTATTTCTTGTCACATGGAAGGTTTTATTGTGTTCATAACAATGACACCCTTTTCAGACGCAAAGAAATGTGGTGAAAATAGAGATCAGCATTTCACACACATGGAGTGGAAAAAATGTTCCCCCTTTCCTGCTCAGGACTGGAGCCGACGTCAGTCACAGAGGAGGTGCTGACACTACTTCCATGCCTGAGGGGACTAGGAAAATTACCCATCTGATAGAAGAAAGCTATTCTCATCAAATTATAAGCTTTTTAATCTCATCTCAATTTCTTCTTTTGACATTATGTCTCTACTAGTAAACACCCGTTGTGTTTGAGACTGGTTCAGAAGAACCACACTTCCAAGATCCTTGTCCGAATTGGCAAATTGACAGGTCTTGCTCTTGCTGGGTGAGCGACCATCTCCTGCACTCAGTTTTCCTTGTTTTCTCTCCAGGTTAACAGTGTGACTTCAGTTATGACTAGTTTCAGGGAAACCGAAATTGTGTTTAAGTGAATTTTGCTATACGCCATCATCCCATTCCAGTAGAACGCAGTCACCCCATTCCTGTAAAAAGCAGTGGAAGATAAGTATATAAGAATGTTCTAATGGAAATAGACAGAACTTGTTATAAGTGTGAAAAATAGCTTTTAAAAGAGAATAACTGTCTGAACACTGTTTGCATTTGAATGTAATGGTATTGCAACTGGCAATATATGTGAGCAGTCCTTAAGGACAAGGAACCTGTTTGCATGGTTTTTCATTTAAAGCTTTTAAATCAATCTTGTACTTTCAGGGTTTTTTGGCAGCATTTTTGGACTGATGGGTGTATACATTTATGATGGGGAACAACTGTCAAAGAATGGATTTTTTCAAGGATACAATAAACTTACTTGGATAGTAGTTGTTCTACAGGTGAGATAAAACACCTTGTAGCGCATGTTTCTGTTAAGGTGCTTGGGATTTACTCTTCTATAAATGACTGGGGAAACTAATGGGGGTCGTTGAAGCTATTCAGAATTCTATCGTCAAAAGCCTGATCTATCACTATCGGAATAAACCTCTACATAAAAAACTGGAAAACACATAGCAGGTATATGACTAAATATTGTGACACATGAAAGCATGCAAGCATTATTTCTTTTCCAGTCTTTAAAAGAAATTATATATATACACCCTTCATCTTGTGGCTAAAAACATATAGTACAAGCATTTCCATTAATTTAAAGATGGTAATATGATCAACAATTTCTTTAATGGGGAAAGAAGAACTCCTCAAATAATTATCTTCAGCAGTACATATCCATAACAAAATAAATGTAATGCTCCTAAACATGGATAAAAGCTTTTCTTAAAGTAAGAGCATGTTAAAATATATGCTCTCAGTGTAATTGTCAGGATGCAAATCCAAATCTCAATATTTTTTCAGGCACTTGGAGGGCTGGTGATTGCTGCCGTTATAAAATACGCAGACAACATTTTAAAGGGATTTGCAACTTCTCTCTCTATTATACTGTCAACTTTGATCTCCTATTTCTGGCTGCAAGATTTTGTCCCTACAAGGTAAGAATTACTTTCCATGTATGCTGAAAAAAAAAAATGGTGCAAACTTAATGCAAAAATAAATAAAACACCAGTCCAAGCCACACTTTTAGAATGTTTAGATTTCACAGCATGCTGTAACTAATATATAATTTTTTCAGTATAGTTGGCAAGATACAGCTTCCCACAGGGCATGAATAATTGAGTCTCATTTCTTGGCTTTTGCCAAACCACTCTCTTGCAGGCTCTGTGCTTTTTAGTTCACTGTCCTTTTCTCTTCTTTTCCTCCCTCCCCGATCTCCCCCGGTTTCCTTCAGCTCCTACTTTGTTTTTATGGTGAAGTTTTTTAGTTTTGACGCTCGCCTTGCACTGCATTTGGCTCTGCTCTTTGAACCAGTCTCCCCCCTGCTGGCTGTTCTGAGATCGTGAGAAAGAGGTTGCCTTTCTCTTGTTTTCTCTGTCCTCTTAAATGGACAAGTCATCTCATTGCAACAGGAGTTATGGCCGAACAATTATAATGATGATAATCTTTTTATCTGGTTTTTATCCAGTCTTAAAACAGTCTGACATAATTGAGCTCACATGCACGTGGAAGTTACGCTACAGCAATTAGTTGCTCAAGGACACCTGAAAGCCCAAAGGCAGAGCATTTTTCTAGAGACAATAATATATTTATTAGTAAAAACACTCAACCAAGAGAGAGAAAAATGCTCTCTATGTGCTTCTAGACCCAATACACCGTGTCCTTATGTTCTGTGAATCAGATTTTAGTAGTTCTGTGCACTAACGGTTTTGTACAAACCTGGATAGGTTCCAGAATACTGCTTCTCGTGGCAGTGCATGTTAATGTATGCTGTGTAGAAGTAATATTCCAACTTTCAGATACGTTAATAGGATTTTGCTTATCATTAACTTCACATATGTTACACATACTCATAGTGTAAAAATATTTTTAATAATATTTACAACTTTTGTATCTGATAAAAAGAAACATCTTATCTGAAAGTATTATCTGCGATATTAGAAGGAGTTTACTTTAAATATTCAAATAAGGAAGCAGAACAAGGCTTTAAAAGTGGACAGCACGGAACTAAAATTGTAAGTAGCCTGTACTTATCCTATCAAAACAAATAGAAAGTAGTTTAAGAATTCCTCCGTGCTAAAATGGAAAATTAATAAGTAACTTACCAGCTTCTGCAAACATGGTGCAAATGGAAACAGAGGTAAATGATTAAATGTGATGGAGCCAGCTAGCAGCATGTAGCACTTGAAGCAATCTCTTTTAATAAAACTTGATTAACATGCATTAATAAAAGTTAATCTTTAGTACCTTACCTATGCCAACTGAATTTATTTAAACTGAAACCACAATTGTTTCTGTCACTTCAATAAATATTTTTGATTGGGATAATAGATGTAAAGTACTTAAGTGCTTGAATGTGTTGCAATGGATCATGTCCAGAAACAGGCTAACTGTATTCTCTGAAGCATTATCATCTCACGTGCCACAGTTTTTTTAACACTTGTTTCAGAAGATCAAATTGTCAACATTGTCATATCTTTATGACAAGATTCTTTTCTAAAACGTGTACTGATTGTCTGTTGGCTTTGCATATTTTGTTTCAGACTTGTAACTATCAAAACAGCTTGAAAGGCCCATATGTCATAATACAAAAGATGCCTCTATTTTCTTTTCCTTACATAAATCTTTATGTATCTGCCAAAAATTAGATTATACTGGCTTGCAAACTGGTTCTTGGGCAGCAGTAATTTGTTTTGACATAAGCTTTGGACTTCAAAGCAAACGTAACTCCAACAACATGTACGTAAGATGTTAAAAGTGGCTGGGTAACCATGGTAGTTGCACTTCTTTAGCTTCTGCTGGTGTTTTGCACAGAGCTTTAGGCAAAAGGAACCAAAGCAAAACAAACCCCAATTGCTCTGATTACTGTTGACAACTGTTCCATGAAACTGTAATTTGCATTTTCAGAATATGTCCATGTAATGATATATTACTTTGCGAATGTAAGTTTCTAATTTCAGCTTCTTCCTAAGTCCTTCCATAGTAAATGTATGTGAATTATTTTATTCTTTATAAATGGAACAAATATAGTTTATCTTTCTTTTTTCACAGAGGAAAAACATCCTTTCTCTTTATTGTATTACGTGAATAAAATTGCATCAGCTAAATGAGCTAACATTTTTTTTCCACCCCTATTCTATTCAGTGTCTTCTTCTTCGGAGCCATCCTTGTAATAGCAGCTACTTTCCTATACGGTTACGATCCCAAACCTGCAGGAAATCCCATTAAGGCATAGCAGACTTCCTCACCAGCCTGCCTCTCAAGATCATGCATTGCGGGTCTTGCTAACAATGGCACGTGGAAAGTGTCATTGTGCACTGCATGGAAAGGACTACTACCTGGTATCTATTGAAGAAATGCTTATGAGTAGTTTTGAACAGCCAGAGGGGTTAAAAGTGGACAATGAAACTGTCTGTAACTGATGGGGGAAAAAAAATGGTAGAGGAATGCCCAGTGCAACTTGCTAATAAAAACTTGAAAGGAACAAAAGGTTTCCAAGAAACTGCAATTAAGAATGTTTACAGCTTTGAGATTGCATCAAAAGAATTTACGGTATTGACTGCTGCAGAAATACGTCCTATGCACTCTTTGAAAGAGCACATGACAATATTGTCAGATTGCATGTTTTTGCAATTTGACTATACTTAGTTTTAGTAAATGTTTTTAACTGTTTGTCGATTTACATGAATTCAGCTGAAACACATCATCATTCTAAAGTGATGGTTCCGATTAGGTATTCCTTATTGAAACTGTGAAGATTGAAATACGATTGAAAGACACTCTCACAATATCCAATGTTTTTATATATTTAGAAGCCTGAAAACAACAGAAATCTGTTATTAAATTATGTTATCCTTCTGTTGCTTATATAAAACTATTGTAAGAACGTTAACATTCTCACCTAAGTACACAAAGGGAGCAACTCAGAATGAAATATTTGTTGATACTCCAGCCTTGGTCAGGGCAGCCTGTGATGCTCCAACAGATGCAATAGCTCGGTGAGTACAGGCTGGAGGTTACTGTGCTAACCTGGTGTTACGAGTAGGGTTATGGTGCGGTGCTTGCTCGATGTAATGTTTGTTCTTTTTATTTTTATTGATTATAAAACAGCTTCTTGGCAGAACCTTTAAAATAGTTTTTATGCTTTAAATACCCTCTGGGGATTTTTTTTTTTTTAACCACAATTTAAAAAAAAAAGCCCATAATAAATATTTTAAATGCATTAGTGTTGTCGGCAACAGCTCTATCTGGAGCTGTTACGGTGTATCATCTGTATAATGTACTGTATTTTATTACAGAGGTATTTTTTAAATGAGTATTGTTTACTCATGAACTCTCCGAGACTTTTTCAGTACATTTCTATGTAATGGCTTAATTTGAGGTTGGTTTTTTTTAATCATTGTGATTATTTTGTTCTGGGAGTCCTTGAGCCAACAACCCAAAATGGGTTCTCTGGAGCTATTCAGTCTAGTAGAGGAATTACTTTAATAGGAAACACAATGAAAAAGTAATTAATTGTGCAATAGGTAAATATAAAAGCATACTGTCCTTCTGTTTTAAACCATAAAAAAAAAACCTTCACAAACAAAGCTAGATGCAATTAGAACTTAGATCAATTAGACTGTTATGAACACTTCACTTGTTGAAGTATTTGCATGTAGCCAGAAACACCAAAAAAAAAAAAAAAGCCAGAACTAATAATCAAAAAAAGCTGTCTTAAAAGTCACTTGTTTTCAGGAGATCTTTCAAGAGACCTATTCACAGTGGATAGTAATGTAGAATGACTTCTTCTCCACATGCTACGCTTGTAAAGGTATATACATTTATACAAAAACATATCAATAGTCCCTTACCTGTAGAATGAGAAGTGGTAAAAATGTAAGATTTTCTTTATTTCCCCCCTTCATGCTCTTTCTTCTGTCTTCTGCTAATGAACCTGTTGTGAGAGAGGTGTCTTAAAATGTTTACCAAAGTACCTCATCCGCTTTTCCACATTTTAGTGATGGATTAACAAGGAGATTCTGTAAAAGTACTCATAAGATTTTTTTAATGAAGTATTTAAATGGGAAAGGAAAAATTCTGCTTACGTCAGCCAAGTAAAAGTGTTTTTCTTCTGTTGGCAATGACACAGATTATCAAACTTTTGTTTGTTTATCATATCAGAGCAAGACATTAATTTCGGAGTTAGGCCAAGCACTTGCTAAACTTTGTGAACTGTGAATTTATCACAGCATGCTGTAATTGCAAGAGCTTTGCTACTTGGTAGTGAAAACTATCTGGTATTGCCCTAAATTGGCATTCTATGTTAATATTAAACCTTTTACCTGTAACAGTTGATGTGGCAAAATCTTTGAAAAATGACGTTGAGTAGTTTCTCCACTGAAATACAACGTGAGGTAAGACATGTAGAACTGGGGCTCGCAGCATTGCTTACTGTTGAATGGGAAGAGCCTTACTCTGAGCTGATCTGAGAAGTGCTGGTAGTAATATCTGAATTGGAATATGGTCTACACGATAATACTTTTAATTCCATCAATCACAGTCATGGAAGTTGGTCAATTGCTTGAGGAATTTCTCTAAAAAACATAAGAGGCAGGTTGAGAACACTTTAAAAACAGTTGCACAGGAAGGGGCCATATAATCACCACATTGCTGGAGTTCTGTTATATACAACCCAGTTATAATACTTTGGATGCCCCCATCAATATTTGTCAGTAAGCATTAGCTTAAAGGAAAGAACAGGAATGTGCTTTTTGCTTTCAAATAGGCTGCCATACAGCTTTGGAAAACAGTGTGTCTACTCTACTAAGGAACAGTAACTTCTGTCAGTAGATCAGTGACTCTTCCACGCTGAGTCCCTCCAGGTTGAAAAGCATTATTCTAGACAGTGTATGTTTCTTGAGACAGAAAGGATTTGCAGAGGGTTTACTGCTTTCTGTAACCTTTGCAAACTGAGAGCATATGCACATTTTCTCATTGAGATACTTTTCTATCTGGATTTTAAAATAATAAAAAAGAAAAATAAACAAAAACCCAATTTAAGTCTATAACTCATTAACTAACCAAAGAAGCATAGCTAGCACAGAGCATTGGGAAGTAGGGGATAGTGTGCTTTGAGTTTGCCCTAAAAGCAATCTGTAGGAGTCTAACTTTCCAAAAATAAGTCTGTTTTTCTGAACTATTTTTCTGACTTGTAGACAACAGATTTGTTAGTTTGGTTGTATAATTAGGAGGCTAACCTATGCTTAGCAGAATATTATTTAAATATTTATAAAGTTATAGCTAGATATTTATTTGCAATAACTTGAATTATGTGATTATTTTTTTTCAAGACATGCATAGTGGGAGTATTAGTATTTATTGAATATTTGGATATTTGGTAGTTTTATTTGAGAATCTCTGGGATATATGATAAATGGTCGAATAATAATAAATGTAGAACTGTCTTCAAAGCAAAATAAATCAGCAGTTCAGTGGTGAAACATCTTGAGTCTAATAAAGTAAGATAATTTTTTCTATAAAAATTGTATTTCTGTGCTAGCCACAAGTGCCCAATAATATTTTTTTTCTCAAAGAATTCAAATAATTTTATAGTTCTATTTACCTTCTTTGTTTTAGACCAACTATTAGAAAACTTCCCTTTTTCTTAGTTTTATTAATTGGTAGATTAATGTTCTAGATCCAGCTTCTACAAGATAACATCTTGGGGTTTTTACTGTAACTTTTTAGAAACTATTGTTTTGTTTTTCCTTACAAAAATGATCTTATTTTGGTAGCATATATTTGTGATTCAGTTACTCATACACTTCTTCCACAAATTTTTAGAAGTACATAATTGTTTTGTGTTCCTAACTTATTTTTATGGCTGTAATTCAAAGGACTGTAATGGATTTTGTTAAATTGTTTTGAAATTGATAAATGAAACGTTGCATTTTTTCTGGGTTTTGTTGTTAGTAATTTTCATATTAATATATTTCCTTATCAGCTGTGCATGTTCTATTTAAGCGATCAGCTTTTTCAGAATTTGAAGGTATCACTCATTTTTCTCTTCTTGAGTGTGTTTTCTTGCTGGATGTTGTGAATGACGAAGATTATGCGTTGTTTTCTTCTCTGGAATCCATGTTTTGTAAGAATGAGATATTAAAAAACATTGAGGGGTTTTTTGTATTAGAACGGTAATGTCATTACCTTTGGTGTTCAGTTATTGTAAGACAGTCCAAGAAGTTTTTTCTTTTCTTGTTTTCGTTGTTCTGTTCATTTTTAGCGATGATTATTTTCCACAGGAAGTTTCTACTCTTTCCAGGTAAGCTCATTATATGTTTTTCAGCATCTAGAATTAAGATATCTTTACTGGAAAAAATGCAGGGGAAAATGCAACAAAATAAGTGGGATTAATTAGATGATATCTTCTGCTCTGGTTACTGTGAATACAAATTTCTGTTCAGTTGAATTTAACTTTTTGAAATTATTTCCTGCTGAGTGAATTTATAACTCTTTCTCGAAGCAAAAAAAACCCAAACCCAACTATCCTGAGATGCTATTCGGTGCTCATTTCTGAATGTCTCTTGCATGTTTGCATCCTAGAGTAGGTGTGACATTTTTCACTCTTGTTTTCAACTCTCTATCTTCATTCTGACTATATTTAAGCATATTAATTTCATTAGCAATTTATAGCTCAGCAAAAATTGCTTATATGCTAAGCATATGTTTATAATTGCTGCCATGAAGAACACTTTTTTAGATTTTCAAAAGTTTGTCTTTATTGTCAATATATTTTACATTTAATTTTAAATCTATGAACCCAAATAGAAATCATATATTCAGCCATTGTAGCAACATTTTTAAGGTAGTCTTAGGATTTTTTATACGTTGATGTCAATACCTGTTTGTGATTACGCTGAATACAATTCCAGTGTATGGTGTTTCCAGGCAGTTTGGAAAGAGGTTATTTTTTTGGTATAACACTGCTGAACCATGGAATGCATCTTACATGACTTAATACAGTCTTTTTTTAAATCCATATTGGGGTAAAATACTGTATATTTTTCTCCTGTATGTGTAGATAATGTTGCTAGAGTAATAAACTGGTTAAAATTAAGCACTGTCTTTATGAAGAATATGATGTAAAACTGCTTAAGAACTTTGTAAATAGAGAGGCTTGCTTTATGCATATTTTAGCAGAAATAAAACAATGCTTTAATTAACATTTATTATTTCAGAATATATTTTTTGGCATGATTTTCTGTAAACTACAGAAGGCTCTTGTAAGATGTTTCTTAGTGGTATCTTTTAAAATACAGCTTACTGAAATTTGCCAGAAATTTAGTTTTGACCAAGACATGCTTCTTTTTGACCACTGTATCACAACTTCTTGTGAATTGCATTCCACCATTGTTGCTGTGGCTGTCTGTCTCTGCAAGGTTCTGGTCTGAAAACCCATATCCCCTTGTTCAGGACTATGCTTCCTGAAGCGGAAGTAGCAGCAAGAATCTGGGTGCCAAGTACCAAGTTAGAGGATGGCGTGTGATTGTAAAACACTATAATCCTTTGTGGAAGAGATTTGCCACAAGTTACCAAGAGGCAGCTGATGATTCAGTAGCACTCCCCCTCCACCCACTCCCCGTCCCCATTTTAAATATTTAATTTTAATAGCAGCAGAACATACTATATGCCCTCTAGAATACAAAACAATTAGTTGATTCATGTAACAATTTAGAAGCTGAGGTTTTGTGTAGCTATAATTTGCAATATATCAAAGACCTGAGCAGAGTCCACAAACACATTTCTATAGATGGTCGATAACATGTTTCCTTGTCTTTTCTGGAGAGAATGATATATATGTATATATATAAAATAAAATCAGATCATTTCACCAGTTATGGACCAATAATTTTCAGGACTCTCTGTTTCTGTCAGTTCCTTTTGTCATTTCCACTCTGATCTTAGTGATTATATGCTGCATGATTTAAACTAAGTGACAGAAATTATTCATCAACTAACCAACCTAGCTGATGCAGAGTACTGGGATGCAAGGGACTGTGTTCTTCGAGTTTGGCCTGAAAGCAATCTGTAGGAGTCTTAACTGAAACCATGGAAACCATCATCTGCCTATACTTTGGAATCAATGGTTTCCCTTGGGGAGATCTACAGGTAGATCTTCTACAGGTGGCAGGTAGTATTATGCATTTACTTTGTATAGAAGGCTGAATACTACAGGTGTTTTGGTGCAACAGGCAATTTTTGTTTCTTTTCAGGAGATCAGATGTTTGTCAGGAATCTGTCTCTCAGTTAAATTATGATAGAGCAGATTATGTCAGGACTTACGTAGGTTAAGCGGAATTTGGTATTTGGAAATGTGTAGGTGGCTGAAATTTATGACAGCAAGAGCAAGTTATGTTTATCTAGAATTTGTTCTAAAGCTAGGAATTCTTACTCAAATTGTTTGCTCAGCCTAGACAAGCAAACTTGATATTTAAGGTGCATTTATTTTGCAACATCAATAACGGGTTGGTCTATTACTAAGGTGTGGATGGAAAAATGGCTGTTTCATCAACCTAGTTAAAAAATCTTTGCTGAGATGTAGTTCTATCAGCTTTTTACATGAGTTCCTTACAGGTCATGTACGTCTGTGTGTCGCTCCCACCACAATGTAACAGGGCTCTCTCCAAGGGGTAGACTTGAAACCACAGCAAAATTTGAAGACTGCTCATCTTTTCAAATAGCAGGGGTGAGAAACCCTGGAACGTACCGCAATGGTCACGTAATTGGCTTAACATATTAAGGCTTGTAACAAATGACTGCTAATGTCAGTGGCTGCAAACATCCTTCTCCCCCCATGGGTAGTCCAGTAGATCCACACTTGGTGTCATGATCTAGAGTTTCTGTTGCCTTTGTCTCACTGAGACCAGAGTAGATCCATGACACATGAAATTCTAAGTTTCCTAAAAGCTGCATTGTGGTAAGAGGGTGCTTAGTCTTAAGGCTGATAGTTTAACTTAAGCTTACATGATCTTAGACAGTGTTTTACACCCATTTGTTACCATAGTGCTGTAAGGGAGCTGGAGTACAGATCTGTACATTAGGGTTGAGGTTCAGTGCAGCAGCCACTGTTTGTATGGACAAAGAGAGTGTCAATGGGCAGCTGAGGTTTTGGGGGAAATGGGGATGTTGCAAGAGCTGGGAACACTGGGATATGCTAGAAGAGGGCTGGAAGATGGAGGACTGAGTGAAGAAGAATGTAGAGAAAAGACTGGTATGTGGATACGGCCATGGGGGGCTGTGTCTGAGATCATGAATGTCATAGTACTGGATATGGACAGATGTTGCTCCATTTAGTGCTGCCAGACATCAACGGTAAAAGAATTGAAAAATACAAATATTAATAAAAATATGACAATAAATAAAAATTAAAAGCCACAGAGTAATTATTAATAATAGTAACACATCCCTAAAAGATTTTCTCCACTAACAAGGGGCATGATGCCTTGGGAAAGCCAGTCTCTTTCATATTATTACCCGCAGGCTGTGTCGCAAGTCAGAGCTTGAAATTGCCTGCACAGTTAAAGTTGTTAGAGATGTCATAAGCTAAGTTGAGTTTAAGAAAGCAGAATGTCTCCGAGTTGGGTTTTTAGCATGGATTCCATGTGTGAGTATGTATTTTGGCTGTAGAAATGTCTTTCAACGTCTAACTAACAAGTATATCCAGTAAGAACTGCCTCGTTTTGATCCTTTTCTCCAGGCCCCTCGGCCAGCTCTGGGAGGGAGGAGGTGGCTCGGATCCATCCGTTGGGCTCGGAGGACCGATGCTCGCAGAGGTATGTGAGACACCGAGGCGTCGAAGGGGCTGGAAAGGCCGCCATCCCGTATGTTAAAATGCTGGTGGGTGTTTGGGTAGGAAAGTCAAGTGCTTCCAGAGCACAGGTGCGCCCGGAGATGGCCGTCGATCAGGGAGCGGGCTCCCTCTCGCGCGGACACCGCCGCGACCAGCCCTCTGGAACTGACCTCTTCTAATTAGGTTTTTTTTTTTTTTCCAATGTATTTACGTTTTTCCAACACTGCCCATTAATTTTTTGAAAGGCACCAAACCAACAGCTCACCCGGGCCGGCGGCCGGAAGCCTCGGTGCAGCTGGCGCGCGACGGGGGCCGGGCCGAGCTGTGCGTCCTGAGCACGTGATCAGCGTCCGGCCAATGGGGCGATCGCGTGATGCGCGGCGGCGGCTGCGCGCGGGGGGTGGCTTGCCAAGATGGCGTCGGGTGTGTGAGGGGTGGCGGCGGCCGCACAGGAAGGGGAGGCGAAGGCCCGGCTGCTGGGGAGGGTCCGCTGCTGCCCCCGCTCCCCCCCGGGGCTGTAGGATGGTAAAATGACCCAGGGGGGGAAGAAGAAGAAACGCGCCGTGAACCGCAGTATCATGCTGGCCAAGAAAATCATTATTAAGGACGGCGGGACGGTGAGGCCGGGCGGCACCGGGGCCGGGGCGGGGGGGCAGGTGTGGGGCGAGCCGCCGCCGGCGGAGCCCCGAATCGCGCGGCGGAGCCCCGAATCGCGCGGCGGAGCCCCGAATCGCGCGGCGGAGCCCCGAATCGCGCGGCGGAGCCCCGAATCGCGCGGCGATGCGAAGGGCTGGCAGCAGTCGGACAGAGGGCCCATGCAGGTGCGGTCGGGCCCGGTTCGGTGCGGAGTGGCGGGCCCGCGGGCCTTGGGCGGCCGCGGCTGGCGGCGTGAGACTGGGCTGTGGTCCGGCGGCGAGCTGAGCTCTGTGGCGAGGTTTCAGTTTGGTTTATGCTGCTGCTGCAGCCCTGGTACCTTCGTTCCGGCGTCCCGGGCTGGTTTCCTGGAGGAGCACCTGTCAGAGTGTCAACGCTAGTTCAGGTCTTGTTCGTAAATGCTCTTTCTTAGTGTGGGCCGATTTTTAGGGCTCAGGAGCAAGTGTGCAAAACGATGTCGTCTCAGGAGTTAGGCATAGGTAGCTGCAGATCACTGACGTTTGCCTGAAATCGTGTAGTGCTTGTCTAAACCTAACTTTACAAGAAAATTATTTAAATGTAATCTGAAAGAAGAGCTTCTAGGAAGCCAGCTGTGTGCTTGGGAGCAGCAGTTGGCTGCACAATAGCCTCGGACGCTGCCGGCAGACGGTTGGCCATTGTAAAGGAAAGCAGGAAGCAGGGAGTGTGGGGAGGATGCAGTTCTGCTGGTGGTGTAAAGCCCTTCTGGGATGGATCGCCGTCACGGTAGCCTTCTGTCTTTCCATAGTCTGAGAAAGAGTAGCCCGACGAGCAGGACAGACTCTTGCATCAGAGAATTCCCATAAAGGCTGTGTGGAAGAATTGTTTTGCAGTTCCCTCCCACTATCTTGCTTCCTTACATAGTTACGTAAATTTTAAAAAGGAAGGAAGCTGTTACATGTTTGGGCTGCTGGAGCTTGTGTTTTGTTTTGTTTATTTGATGAGTAGCATTACTTTAAGTGTGTCATTGCGTCTGGATTTTTTGCACCGTGTAACATTGTGTAGCTTTGTGCACTCTTCTAAATACATTATCATTTCAAATAAAGAGACATCTTGACAGACTAAACTGCTGGTGATCCTTCAGTTTGTCTTTTGGGGACAATAATGGAGAAGAGGGAGGTATCATAGTCACTATAGTTTTCACTGAACTGGTCAACTGTCTTAGTGGCAAGAAGCAAAACTAATTCCAATGATTGATGTTGGTGTTTCCAGGTACATGTTTTCTTACTTTTTATAAAGATAGAAATGTATGAGATTATCTTTTACAAATGCTAAATGAGAAAGAATGAGTAATAAATGCAGAGTAAATCTTGTTACTTATGGCACGTGGTGCTTCAGAATCTCTTTGGAGTAATCATTGATTAAAATACAGAATATTTCTAAGTGACCTTTATCTCTCAACTTTAATTTTCTTTTGCTGAGAAAGAGGAAAGGTTATCGTAGTAACTGCATTCAGTGATACTTAGTGCTGCATTCAGTGTCTCCCTCCAGTTTCAGAGGTAGAGTGCGAACTTGGATGAGTTCTGTATGACTTTCAGTTGTTTCTAGAACAGTGGAAAAATGGGCTTATAAGCATTAGTGTATGCATTGTTGTTAGATAACAAAAATATGATCTCATTTTATTTTCTGCCCTCAAATATTTTGAGAATTTATTTAAAATACATTTTTACAGTTATAATGTCTGGTATAGCAGAGTATTTTTTATAGTGGCAAAAACTTTTACGCTTGGATTTTTTTTAATGTTTGCTGAAATGTTTCATTAGTCTTCTGTGCTCAGTGCCCGTGGTTTCTTTGCTTACCCCATGTGCTATGTGACAGAAAGGCAAATGAAAATGGCCCACATCTTGACTCTCTTCAGCTGGCAAACTAGTAATCAAGCATCTAATTGTACAGTTTCCAGCCTGATGGTTGTATTTTGAAACTGTTTGACATCAAAGAAAACTCTGTGAGTTTTTGCCAGCAAAATGGCAAAAACTATTTCCTGCTCTTGAATAAGGCAGTGTCACATGCAAAAACAGTTTTCTGAGGGGGAACTTTAGTTAGTTTAATTTGTTGTCACTTGTAATCACCGATTCTGATGTGGAAAGAAAAAGGGAAAAACGACCCATTGCCTCTGCAAAGCCTCTGCTCCTGCCACAGGTTATGCAGGTCCCCTTGACAAGGCAGTAGGTGGTGCAGGAGGTTGGGCTGGTGCATGCTGGTTTTGTTGTGTTCTCCTTGCAGCTTAGTAGCTGTATCACAGAAAAAACCAAAAAGAGTGATGGTGTGTGTACTCAAGTGTGTGGTGTCGGATTCACCAGAAGACAACCAATAGCACCAGTGAAGTGGTTCCAACGCTGTTCTTACTTTTGCCTTCCTTTATGACCAGTTGGAATTCATCTTATGTGAAATGATGCATTTTTGAAGCAGTCACAAAATGAATTAGGAGGTACATCCCTAAGCAGTGCTGGACGGAATCGAAGTTTAGTGCTTTATTTGGTGCCTTTTCCTTTCCAGCAGAGGAACAGGATCTGTGATGTTATCTGATGTTTATTGCTTTGATAGTTGTTTGGTTGTCGTCAGATATGTGTTCTTGGAATTGCCTGCTATATACACTTTATCACAGGCATGACTGATAGAGCAAAGTGTTTGGTTAAAGACATTTTCTCTGTAAATAAAGGGGTGTTCATTCTTGCAGCACTGTTCTGTGCCATGGATTTTGACAAACATAAATAAGCTCTGCTCTGGCTACGTGGTTGCAAAGAAGGGTTGCTATTACTCAGATTGGAAGATCTTAGTTCCAGGTTTTTCACACAAAGGCTCAGTATTTCTTATCTCCAGGTGTAAGGCCTTCTCATCTGGTTGCAGTTGGGTTACTGAATTACGTTACACTACATTAGCCGGTTTGTAAAGTGCAGCGGAGCAGGTCTGTAGAGTAAGACAGGGCTGAACACCCAACACCTGACTGTGCCTTGGGGTAATACATCAGACTAGTACTTGGGTCTTGTGGACTGAATGCACATAATATATCTACATGCACTGTAACCTAACCACCTGTGGGTCTCCTTTCTTACATCTCGGGAGTATTTTTGCAACTTTATAGTTGCAGCCATCTTTAAAAATAGCTATACAGGTGATAATCCAAATGTGACTAAATTACTGGGGTTTTATAGATAAGAACAAATTACAGTACATGTGATAAGTGAGCATTTGCAACAAGAATGCAAGGAAGTTTAACCCTAGTGATCTAAATGTCACTTCTGTTTGTTCTGCCAATGTAATGGAAACATCTGATCAGGTTGCTTACAGCTGGGTGACATGGCAGAGGGCAGCAGTCACCTGCTTGTGTGCCTCTGAAATCACCAACAGTTCAGCTCTGCAGAGGAGCTACGGATTTCATTCTGCTGTTTTGGCTTGTGCGTGTGATGTCGCAGTAGCTGCCCACGACGGGACAAGGGTGGTATAGAGACTGTTGGGCTTGTGCTTGCTGTATGTGAGCAGAGTGGAGGTGCTTGTGACCCCTGGTGCTTGGAGGGACAGGACACTTCCTGTCTCCTGCCTCACTCTCAGTAATACCTTGGGGGATCACAGCCCAGTAACTTGTCAGGTATCTGGGGACTACAGGAATGAACCTGATTTTCTGTATTGGCCTGAGGCAAAAAGCTAAGATTGTTACTTACCATTTGTGCAGAGCTGGATAAATTTTTAAGCCAAAACTAAAATAAGGGTTGTGGGTGGAAAGGGAAATGAATTGTGGGAAGTGAAGATACTTATAGCCACATTCTGTACCTATAAAGACTGTTGATTTACCTCGGTAAGAGAATGGGATGAAAAAAATAGCAGAAATGTTTGTATGGTGTGTCTGTATTTACTGAAGAGAACTTGGGAAAGAAAAATAGCACAGTGCTAAGGTACTTTCATAGCTTACATTTTACATATTGATGTGGTAACTCTTGAATTTACTATCTTTTCTAGCAGTAGGGGTGAATGGCCAGTGTGGGTTTCTGCATTTATTTTGTCTAGTTACTCAAAAGGCTTGGGTTTTTTCCTGTGCTGGAAATACTGGAATCTGGAAAGAGAAGCTAGGTATGACTTGTGTAAATCTTGTAGTAAAAGAAAGACTCCAGTACTGCCTAACTGAAAATTGAAATAGCATAGTATTTGAGGTTACAAGGCACCTCTGAACACCTCTAATCCAACTACCCGCTCTCTTCCCCCAAACAAGGTCAACTCGAGCAGTTTGCTCGGGGCTGTGTCCAGTCAGATTCTACAGCCTCACTGGCAGCCTGTTTGCAGGGGTTTGTTTTGTTCAAGGTTTAAGCACAATTTTCTGTCGCTGACATCTCTGAGTCTGGCTGTGTCACCTTTACTCCCTCCCATCAGATATTTATACACATTGGTAAGATCCCCCCCTGAGCCTTCCTGAGAAGTAGCTGAGGACCTTAGCGTGCCTCTGTTTGCTGAGTATAAATGCTAGGTCTAAACAAATCAGTGCCACCCTGTTAGTAACTCACCTTCGCACAAAGCCAGGAAAGCAGATGTAGCAGCACTTCTAAGCTTGAGGAATGCCTGTGAGATTTCTGATGAGTTATTCGTACAACCTTCATATGAAAATAATTAGTGCACTGTTTCCTCAATTTGCAAATGATGAACTGTGGCATGTTGTTAGACAGGGTGGCATTTACAGAGCATACGAGATGAGCAGGTTGTCCCACCCACGCTGGTTCTGATTATGCTAAATCACTGAAGAATTTGAAGCTACTTATTTTGAATCTTTTCACTGGATCTCTTCCAATACATGAAGCCCATTGTAGCCAGTAGGCCTGCTCTCAGTGTTTGGGAAGGGAACAGTGCTGTTGCTTAGATTCACTTCTGCCGTTAATGATTTCAGTTTTTCTTTACCGATTTAGGGCCATCAAAGTTTTGTGTGTAGCTGTGGTGCCTTTTAGTAACAGAAGTACTATGAAGTGGTTTGATAGACCAGGTAATTAGACTTTGAGATAGCCGAGCGTGAATGCAACTGTGTTTTGAAATTATAAAAGCGTGATTTCCATGCAGCATTGTGTGGGCTTAAGTATTTTTCTCAAGGAAAAGAAACTAATTCTCTGAAGGAGAGTCTGTTTCCGCTTTCAGTAGCCTCCGTGTTTCCCAGGCTGAGAAGCGATTTATTTTTTCAATTGAGATGGGAACTCACTGTGTATTCTCCAGAGGATTAAGACACTTCAGGACATTAGCAGGAAAGGGTTAAAAAAGGAATTTCATCCAGTACCAGTTAGCTTGAATAACTGTATTGCAGTGTTTTGAGTCCTGTTTCATTTCTTAATCTTTCTGTTTATAGTGTTCAGATGCTTTTCTCATGACTGTGAAAGATTGTTAGATATTGTAATCACATGGGGTTTTTTTCTCTGCTTCTAGCCTCAAGGAATAGGATCCCCTAGTGTCTACCACGCTGTTATAGTGATCTTCTTGGAGTTTTTTGCATGGGGACTCTTGACAGCTCCCACTCTGGTGGTAAGTCTTACGCTTATGGGACATGGAGCGATTACTGCAAAGGCACTGAACATCTTCTGAATTAAATGAAAATTGTGTATCATTGAGCTGCTCTGTTGTGTGAGTGAAAAGGTTTGTATTTTTACACATAATTGGGACATTAAAATGATTTTGTTAAAGCAGTGCAATGATGCAGCATAGCTGTTTATGTGCCAGTCTGCTAAACGCTCAGGCTTACATGTAAATATTTTCTTACTTGAAACCAGTAAGACAGGAATGAAATTATCTTTCCTTGCAAGATGCTACAAAAAGTTGGTACATTACAAATGTAAGGACAGAAATAGACTTGAAATTTGGCACAATTATGCAAGCGTGTGTGTGTGTGTAGGTAGGGAGATCTTTGCTGACCTGGCTGTGCTTTAAATGGAAGCTTGAGAGCACAGACCCTGTTACACCAGTCAGAGCTTCCCTACGGTTAACGAGACAGTCATTCCAACGTGTTTGTACCAAATTATTTTCTAAGGTAGTTGGATGCTTTCCATTTCAATTTTATCTGAGAGTCACACATGCTTACGAATTAAAAGGAGCCAAGGCTTAAAGAACTCCAGGCAAACTCCACCTAAAATGCAGGCTTGGTGTGACTCTGTACGCTGCACGTCGGTCACTGAATGGAATCCATCTCACGTAACACAAGTCAGAGAGAGAGAGGTGCCTGTTTTAACCTGCATATCTGGGCTCTGGTCACCAGATCGAGAGGTGTACCTGTTTTTTTAATTTCTCTGTATTCTATGAAAGTATAAAGCTGTACGTGTGCCACTGTAGAAGTTGGATGCATCCTGAGCAGTATTGGTAGTTAATATTATGTAAATGACATTATTTGTTTTTCTTCTCCAGGTTTTGCATGAAACCTTTCCAAAACATACATTTCTAATGAATGGTCTAATTCAAGGAGTAAAGGTAAGGTGACAAAAGTTAGTGACAAGTACAATCTAAAGGGAATGGTGGGAGAAATATAGAAATAGCTGCTTAGTGAGAGAAACATTCAAGAGGTTTTTCAAAATAGTTTTCACGGTATAAATAAAATTGTTGCTACAAAAGCAAATATGCATCTTGTTGCTTTTAGTAAGATATTGCTTAGTCTGTGCCTGCTGTTAGGGTTCAGCAAATCAAAAGGTAGTTGACAAATCCCAAGTGACACTTGGTGTTAAAATTTCAGAATATTTTACTTGGAGCTTATGGCTCCAGTAGTATTTTCAATTATGTACACTTCTGTGAATACGCAGTATATAAAACTATAAAACCCTGTCCATAAGACTGTTAGTATGACCAGACCATCTGCATTTTGAATTTTGTGTAGCTCTGAGGTAATAAATCTCAAATTTTATGTAACCAGACAGAAGAGAAGTCATTAACGCTTGACCATATTGCCTTCGATGCATTGCGCTGTAGCCATCAGCTTGAATGAAAATAGAGCCCAGCCTGCGGTCGGCCTGTGGCACGGTCAGCTATTGTGATTCTAACCACTTAGTTCTAACTTGAAATGTTTTGTTTCATTTAGGGCTTATTATCGTTCCTCAGTGCCCCGCTCATAGGTGCCCTGTCTGATGTGTGGGGACGAAAGTCCTTCTTGCTGCTAACAGTATTTTTCACCTGTGCACCAATACCACTAATGAAGATCAGCCCTTGGTTAGTAAATTTTTACTTGGTTAGTAAAATCTAGTAAAACTAGATTTGCTATTTCTTGTCAAGGTTGCTGTACAGCGCTTATGTTTGTAGCATTGTTGGTAAAATACTGTTTGGGCTCCAGGGAAAGTCAAGGCTTATGTATTACTTGGGTACAAAGCTGGGAGAACAGACTCAAAGGGAAGTAGCTGCCATGAGGTCAGGTGCCTCAGCCAGAATTCTGAGAGCTGCTGTTTTTAAGCTCTGTGCTGCAGGCCCCACTTCCTCCTGCAGCACATTCCCAACAGATACTAGAATGCGCTCCAGTAAACTGTGCAGGTCTTTAGTGAGGCCATGTTACTCAATTACTAACCAACTGTGCAGAAATTCAAACCTTCCCTAGCGCTAGCTAGTGCACAAAGTAACCGTGTGTAACCTAAAATCTTGCTGCAGCTCTACAATTTTGTTGCTCGAGTTTTAAAATCCATCCACCAGCTTTCAGGCTGCGTGCGAGTTAGTAAACTCTTAACTGGCACATACGCTCCCCAGGTAGTGCCTGAGTCAGGCTCCCAGTGCTGTTGGACCCGCGTGCTCTCCCTGAGGGTGCAGCCAAACTAACACAGACGGCGCTGGCGCAGGGCAGAGCCAGCTCTTCAGGTAGCTCCATGAGCATTTTCCATTTTCTGCCCCATCACACAGGTTGTTCATGGATTCTTTGTCCCTTTTCTGGGAAGTAGTTTGTTTCTCAGCGTAGATTAACGTTTCAAATGTTGAGTGTTAGCAGCTATAGCATAAAGATAAGGCTGATGTTTAGAGTTGCTGATGACCAGATTCTCAAAATACTGAGGCTGCCAATTTGCTTTGGGTCACAGGCATCCAAAGTTAGTCTAACACCTCGTTTCCTAGAAGTACTTCCTAACAACGGCTTTTTTGTGGATGTTACAGTATTAAGCTGTTTATCTTTGTACTGGGTGCGATGAGGAGGAATTACACAACTGTATCAAGACACATTTACATCGCTTTTATCCAAGTTTATCATAATATTTGTCAGGAAAAGTTGGACAAGAAGATTTGCTGTTGAGCTGTACTTGGATTGTAAATAGAGACCTTTTGTTTCTATTTAGCTGTTCTAATTTTTTTTTCTTTTTTAATGTTCTTAGGTGGTACTTTGCTGTTATCTCTGTCTCTGGAGTTTTTGCAGTGACATTTTCTGTGGTTTTTGCATATGTAGCAGACATAACCCAAGAACACGAAAGAAGCATGGCCTACGGTTTGGTACGGTTATCTCTTTGGCTCTTTCCTCTGCTATTCAGCACTGAACTCTTCAGCTGGTTAAGCTTCTTAAGATTTTATTTCTGTTTCTCCTCTGGCAAGTTGGTTTGAGTTTGGAGCGTTTCTCACACCAGTACTACTCTGTCGTGTTTTCAAAAAGCTAACCTTTTCTTCCTGCATAATTTGGAACTGCCATTGTATGAAATCTTGACGACTCCTGCTTGCGTTTCCAGTCACGCTGCTGCCCTGCAGTTCACAACCAGTGCAGCTGAGGAACGCGTCTGTCTGAAGTTCTTACAACTCACCTGTTTCTCCATTGCTTCCTGCTAACCTGCCAGCTCTCAGGAGGGATTAGCAGAGTAACTTGTTGTGTTCAAGTTACAAAATCCGTTATTGTATTTAGCAGGAAGAGCAGAGTACAATGAACATTGAACCAAACAGTTTCTTTCTGCCTCTACACACCAGGGCCTGAGATCTGTTGAGAAAGTTCCTTCAGATTGAAAGTTAATGTCTTCCCCAGCAAGGCCAGCTGAGAACTGCTTTCCGAAGCCCCCTGTACTGAGTTGGATTAACCAGCTTATTAAATAAGTCCTTGATACATCTGATGTTTTTCTTAACAGGCATTGTGTGTTTCACTAGGGTGAGGATTAAATACAGCTCATCACTTCCCAGAGATGTCAGCAGACTGTATAGTCAGTCAAACCTAATGATGTCAGTGCAGGCAAGAGTGCTGTGACCATCCCATCACTGTCCAGTTACCAGAAAAAGAAAGTTGTTTCTCTTGCAAAATCTTGGCTGGCTGCAATACACAGCTGCTACCAAACAGTCAGGGGAAAAAGGTTACTTTAAATCACTACCTGATGACAATGGTTAGGCTTCTGAAAATAAGGCGTGGGTAATAATAGTGGTGTTTTACATCATTGAAAACGTGACCAGCTGTTATTTGTTCTAGGTTTCAGCAACTTTTGCGGCAAGTTTAGTGACCAGCCCTGCTATTGGTGCCTACCTGGGTCGAGTCTACGGAGACAGCTTGGTTGTGGTCCTGGCTACAGCAATCGCCTTGTTAGACATTTGTTTCATTCTTGTTGCCGTACCGGAGTCGCTGCCAGAGAAGATGAGGCCAGCATCCTGGGGAGCACCCATTTCCTGGGAACAGGCTGACCCCTTTGCAGTAAGATATTTAAATATGGGATATTTTCTTCCTGTAAACGTTGAGCTTCTGAGATAGAGTCTGTCTGTGTTACTACATTTCAAGCTTGAAAACCAAAGCCCGTATTTTTTCAAGTTTAACCATGTGCTTTTGCCAATGGCCTTGCTAAACACTCGGGGAATGCCTTGGTGGTACCTCTCCCTTACCTGTCGAGCTTTTCACATTATTGCTGGGAGTAGGTTTTTCTGAACATGGAGACTAAATATTTTACAATACTTTTTTCTTGCCGTAGTCACTGAAGAAAGTCGGCCAGGACTCAATTGTGCTGCTAATCTGCATAACAGTCTTTCTTTCCTACCTCCCAGAGGCAGGTCAATATTCCAGCTTCTTCCTATACCTCAGACAGGTAATTTAACATTTTTATGTGGATTTGAACAAAAGTAAATTTCTAGAAAAGTTTTCAGTATTGAAGTCATACAGACAATAAAGGTAACTCATGTAATCGAAAAGCTTCCAGCAGCTGATTTAAGTCCTCTTGCTCTTCTGCTTTTTTTCTTTTTCTTTAGAGCGACAAGAGATGAACGAGTTATAAACCAGTTTCTCATATTTTGCAATTATTTGCATTACTCTTGGTAACACAAATACTCAAGGTACATTGCTCAGGGTTCACTCTGTCAAACTGTAGGGTTTTTTTGAGGGAACCATTTCTTGTTTTCTCTTTGTGCCCCTTTATTTCACAGAATCACAGAATATCAGGGATTGGAAGGGACCTTGAGAGATCATCTGTTTAAAAAAGAATTGAGTAATACTAGTCTTCTGCATCACGCTGTGTTGCAGTTTCTGACATCATGATACGCACTTCATGGTTATTAATCAAATCGTGGGTGGATGGTTGTTTTGTTTTTTTTTAATATAGATAATGGGATTTTCATCTGAAAGTGTGGCAGCATTTATAGCAGTCCTTGGGATTCTGTCCATCATTGCACAGGTGAGTTACCCCTGTGTGTTTCTTTGATGTGGTAACTTGGAAAGAGCTGAGCCCCATGGAGAGCTTCCACCCTCTCTGGAGCTGTTTTTCTGAGTCTCTAAAAATTAACACTCACCTTCACCTGTGTGAAAAAAAAGGCTCATCAACCGGGGGTTGGCACATTGATATCCAAAGTGGATTGTGGTGGGAAAATTAAAGCCTTTGGTGCATAGAAGAAGGGCTGACAGTTTAGTCCTGTTACCTGCCATGCTTTTGGTAGAGGTTCCCAAACGCTTGGCAAATCCTGCTTTTGGAGAATTTTACTTGCCTTTTTAAAATTAATTTAGTTATTTGCATGTATTTAATATTTAGAATCTTTTTTTACGTTTTTTGTTGCTTTATTAATTTATCTGCAGGTATTTAACATTTAGAATAAAAAAAATTATTTTTCTGTGACTTTTTTTTTTTTCCCACTTTTCCCCCCTCTCTGCCAGACAATAGTTTTGAGTTTACTTATGCGGTCCATTGGGAATAAAAACACCATCCTGCTGGGCCTAGGATTTCAAATACTGCAACTTGCGTGGTACGGCTTCGGATCAGAGCCGTGGTATGTAAATCTCACTTAAATACCTGAATGATGCAGTGTTGTTCTGTATCTTACCCTTGATCACAGGAAGACACTGCAGTGTGTGTACATGCACACATAGGCCTGTATGTACCCTCCAAAAGCAGAGCAGTGACTTTGAGCCTGTGTTTTTTGCAGGATGATGTGGGCAGCCGGCGCAGTTGCAGCCATGTCCAGTATAACTTTCCCAGCTGTGAGCGCACTGGTTTCCCGAACGGCTGACGCTGACCAACAAGGTAGGTGTTGCCCTAATACTCTGAGTTCCAGAATTTTCCTCACTTCTGGCAAAAGTTTGCTTAATGTCCAGGTTGCATATAGTGTGCTCTCTCCTATGGGACAGTGACTGCCAGGGTGGTGGTCCATACTGGTCTCTGAGGGCGTCCGGCACGGGAAGCACCACTCTCTGCCTACAGGGAGATGGAAGTAAAACTTGCCTGTGCTATAATGGCGGGCTTTTTGCACCCCTTGTTTATCACTTCCCATAGTGCAACATCCTTTCCTGCTTGCATCAGTTTGAAGGTGAAGTGAATAAAGTCGTACTGATTTGTTCGTAATCCATTAAACCCAGTTAATTCTGTATCTCTGAATATAGATAATGGTCTGTTTTATTCCTCCCAGGTGTTGTGCAGGGGATGATAACAGGAATTCGAGGACTGTGTAATGGTTTGGGACCAGCACTTTATGGTTTTATATTCTACATATTTCATGTTGAACTGAACGAACTCCCTATGCCTGAATCGCCCTCAGGAGGCGGTGTGGTCACACAGTACCAGTTACAACAGGTGCGCTGCTGCTTCTTAGTAATTCCAAAACAAAGAGATGAGGAGGGGATCATGGCCCTGCCCCTTCTTGAGCACGATGCTGTATTCCGTTGTGTTCAGCTCCCTGCAAATGAAGCCTCTAAAAAGAGGTTCTGAAATGGCTCTTGGGGAGGGTTGTTGGTCTGTTTGTTTTTGACTAGATGGCAACTGGTGAGCCTTCCAAAGAGAACAGATTGAGGGAAGGATGGGTTCATAACTACAGCATCTTGCTCTTTTGTCTTCCTGATGTTGTAGTTACTTTTCACATTGTACGTTTTTGTCTTGTTGGCCTTTAATGCTTTAACCAAGCTCACTGTGGTTTTTTCAGTTAGACATTAATTTGTGGAGGAAACTCAGGAGCAGGAACTTGCACTAGAAAGGGAAGTTGGGTGGGTGTTGCTCAGATCCATGTGCTCCCTCTCCTCAGTTTTAGGACAGTAACATTCTTTCCAGGTGGAGACAAACCTGTATTGGCTGCTGCAGCAAGAAAAAGTTCTTTCCGCTCCTGAAACGTATAATTAGCTTCTGTAGCCTGTTACTGGGTGCCTAAAGGTTGATTAATACTTAGTGGTCTTCTGTTATTGTTCTCAGAATTCTATAATCCCTGGACCCCCCTTCTTGTTTGGCGCCTGCTCTGTGCTGCTGGCTCTACTTGTGGCCTTGTTTATTCCTGAACACACCAACCTAAACATACGATCCAGCAACTGGAAGAAACACTGTGGCAGCCACGGCCATCCCCACAGTCCACAGGCTCCTGGTGAAGCTAAAGAACCCTTACTGCAAGACACAAATGTATGACAAAAATCCAGGAAGCTCTTTTAGACTTTTTTTTTCATCAGCAGTTTGGGATACACATTCCAGTTCCATCAAAAATGTAATTTCTTAAGGTAATCTTAAGAAGTATCTTTCTGCATGAAGTTTGTAGGAATTAAACAAACAAAAAAAGGATGTTTCTCCAAAGATGTTGCCATGAGTGACTAATTTGCTTTTGAAAACGAACTGTTACATACTTGTCTCTTGCCATGAAATACTGTTACTACTTAACTACTTACATTCTAGTTGGGAGACAAAGCAGAGTGAGGTCACGGCCTGAGCATGTGTCCTGTTTCCTTAAGGTGGTGAGCTTTAATTCTAGTGGCGTGGAGTCTCAGCGAGACAGAGGGGCAGCCCCCCCCAGACCCAGGCGTTTCAGTGGTGTCAAGCCTTGGGTCAGATGATTCAAAGCCTTAATGTAAATGTATTCAAATAGGGAGAAGGTGAATCAGTATCGCTTATTTTAAAAGTCATAGTGGCAGGTGGTTTTTTTAAGTTTGTACTACTATAAAAAAATCCCATGAGCACGCTTGCTGAGCAGTAAAAGGTATTTTTATGTAAGTGCATTTACTCTTTCTATTTTTTTAATAAACGGTAGCACCAAACACTTGTTTAAAGGTTAAGTGGGTGTTTGGAGCCTACAAGGTTTTAATACTGGCTCTAAAACTCTGCTTTCTAGGTACCGTTTATTATACCACTAGACTTGGGATGTTTGCATAATCATAAAGGACCTCAAAACTTGAATACACAGACTGAACTATAAGCTGATAGCCTTGAACATGTCCGTGTGCTCTATAGTGGCCTTTGAGGACTGTCACAATAACCCTTTTGCATTACAGAGCTAATGTTTTAGTCCTAAATTTTCAGGACCCTTAGTACAGAAGAGAGCTTTATACAATTACTGATGTGAATTTCTCTAAAAGTGTATATTTTTGTGTCCAGTTGTATTATTTAAGTGTTCCTTTGTATAAATTTGTGTATAAAGTATTGTATAGGTTTAAAACGTTTTCATCTTGTGGTTATTGCTTAATGCTTTTTTACCTTTGAACATTCACCATGGTTGACCAAGAACAGGAAAAAAATTATGTAAATATACTGTTAATAAAGTTGAATATTTTAATGAATTTTTAAATAACTGGTAATGTCTCTTAAACCCTTCATTGAAGTTCTATCGGATACCTTAAGCGCTTTTGTTTCACGTCAGATGTGAATAGGAGTGGGAGATCTGGAAAGCTGCCACAGTTTAATTCCAACTTCCCCTTGGACAGCAGTTTGTAATGCCCTCAGATAAACACACCACATTTACACCTACTCGACCTTAGAACCAGTAGCTTAAGCACAGACCTTAGTTGGGGATGGCTGCCACCGTAGCGCTGGTCCAGGGGGGGAGATGAATGAGCTGGGAAGAAAACTTCAAAAGGTAAGAGGAAAGGAAGGTCCCTGTTCTGGCACCTCTTTCAGGCTGGGATTGCTGGTGGAGAGCTCTTACAACACTACAAAGCAGAGTTTTTGCTAAAAACCATTTAATAACAAGTGAATACACAGTGACATGGTGCTGATTTATAAACAAATATACACATTTTGCACTGCAAAACAAATCACTTAAGAGCATCACAAGGACTGATTAAATAATTAAGGTTAAAAGTATGAAATATCATTAACAATAAAAGTATGTAAATACTCATTAAAAAAGTGTGGGTTTGTATGTTACAAATACTTGCGTGCCCGGTCCTAAATAACAGATGGCCCTGAGTAAAACTGTTACGCGACGGCAGCAGAACAAGCCCAACAGTCTCAGCCCCCTCCAACGTGTGTGTCAGAGTATCTTACCCTTCTGTACAGTCTTACAGCTGGAAAGTAGAATTTGTAAAAATTCAGTAGCTTTTAGCTGAGGTGGATATTTTCAATAGTTAACTGTTCCACCACTTCACCTTACCAAGTTTTTGATGCACGGTGGTCTCTGGAGTGTAATACTGACAGATTCATGGAAAAGTTAGGGTAAGCAAGAATGCTAATTTTAAATTATTATTTCATGGAAGCTATGAAATTATTTAGCATCTTTAATATGAAATCTATTTGTAAGTCTATATGCAATAAGCTAGTTCAAAATTAAGCAAGATTTTAAAACTCAGACTGTGAGGGCAGATGAGCGAGGCAGTCGTGCTAACCCATGGCCTTGACCGTTACTGGCATGGACAGCAGCACCCTCTGCATCGCCCTGGTCTCCAGCACTTCCTATTTACACTCTCCTTTTTCTGAGAGGAGGCAAGTAAAGTACTGAAGGGACTGTTCTCTCCCAGGGCCGGCCTGCTACAGGGCACACGCCAGCTGTTGTACAGCTGCACTTCTCCATTCCTGTAACAAAAAAGTCAGTGCTCTCCAGTGGGCTTTAGGAAGACTGGAGGGTCTCCCAAGTGCACAGCCCCAGGGATGTAGCTGCAGCATCCCACACGCTTAGAGGTGAGGCTGCTTAAAGCTCCATCTTTTAAGGCTCAAGTATCCTCAAAAGTCATCCAGGCCAGTCAAGGCATCTTTCTCAAAGAAGACAGATTCACACTTATCAAATTCTGTCAGTTCACGTTGATAGTTTACTCGTACATTACTACAGGAGAGTCAAAAGTCACCCCGGTGGTTAAAAGAGGGCTCCTACTTTAAGAGCCCTTGTTTACTATCCAGGAAAATAAGCAGAGGCTGGTGTTACTGCAGCTTTTGTGGGTAAGTAGGGCTTCAGATACTCTGTGGAACAGCAAAAACAAGATACTGTTCTTAGAACCATAACTATTCCTTTAGGGACATTTCAAATAAGGGCTTGTTTTCCATACGTACCTGAGTTAACTGTGTTTTGACTAAGCCCTCGTAGAGGAATGCTGTCGTCTTTTTTCTTGAAATACTTTGAATCCAGCCCCAAATTATTACCACTAAAGAAAAAAAAAAAAAGGGGGCTAGTTAAAACATAAAACAAATGTAGTTAATTAGCAGGGTATTAATTTCCGTGGATGCAGACTCATTCAGAAAAATCTGAACTTGAAGTAGAACTACTCATTTCCTATGAACTTCATTTAAAAATTAATCCAGTGCTGAGTAGGTTAAGAACAGTCTAGAACTAATTTTTTGACCAACCCATCACCTGACAGCGTCACATCTGTCACCAGGAGGGACAGTGTTCCTTGGAATGCTCTCCTGAAAGTATGGCTCTTTGGTACCTGCAAACCGTGTTTAGTGACCAGTTACACCTGCCACAACTTAAAATTCATTAACACATTGACGGGAGAAAGGCAGATCACAGAACTAGCTTTGGAACTGGAAATGTTTTGCTAAGTTCCAGACACACGTAGAAGAGAAATGGCTCGATGAAAACAGTAATAATAAAAACTCAGTAAAAATGCAATAGATGACACTTACTTCTCCTTATTTGCTGGATGAGGGGCTGCAGTCACCGCCTGAACATCTGAGCAGCGATTCAGTTTAGAAAGCTGTGTGTTAAACTGGATCTGTGGAACCGTGAGAGTGGTGGGTCAGAGAGAGCTACTCCAGAGAGCAGGGCCCCCAAGTGAACTCCTGGGGGATTAGCGTGGGCAGACCTGGCACAGCACCTCAGTGCAGCAAAGCGTACTGGGAAAAGCAACCTAAGCCAAGCTGATAGTGTTCAGCACAGGGAGTCTGAGAGGACTAGGATAGACACTAAGTATTTGGAGAAATATTCGAAACATTAAGCTTTGGCATTTTATGCTCTCCTATTCTTAACCATAGACAAAAGTGAAAGTGCTTGCCTTTGGTACTGGACACTGGGAGTTGACATTTTTGTTGTGTGCTGGTTCCTGAAAGTTCTGGCAAGCATACAGAGGAGAAATGGGGTGAGCCATTCCTGAGCTGGGAAAGGATGGTCGGTCAGGCTGGAAGAGAAATAGAATACACACAAAAAGGAGAAACCCAAGTCTTGAACTAATTGTTTGCAGAGATTCAAAATTCCAAAATTAACAACTAAGCACCATTAGAGTCTTCCTGATGGGAAGAAAGTATCACTTTCCCAGAGAGTCACAGTCTTCAGGAACTTTTAAGAAGTCAGATGAGTTAAGCACTCTTAGCTAATAATTATAAGCTCATCATAAGCTCTGCACCCTGTAACCGATTAATACATTACATGTATCTAGCTATAAACCTCTTTGCATGAATATGCCCTTCCACTGCTGAGTAAGCAGCTCATCCATTGCTGGGTGACAGCAGACGTCTGTACATGCAGGACAACAAAGAGTAAGAACCAGTAAGCTGTGGTGTTTAGTAAAGATAGCAGATAATGTTTCTTACCCCTTATTTTCATAAGTTTCTAAGTATCACTAATAAAATAGTGCAGTCTTTTTCAACCTATACAAAGATAATTAGTATGTAAATTAACCTCACAACAGAAAAATGCTGCCTTTTTTTCCCCCCCTCTTCACTCTGCATTTCATCTTTTCCAAGGTAATTTTGCATTGGTTTGTGCATTTTAGCAAATGAGAGCTTAGACTGTTCTCACTGAGAAGGCCAGAGCATCAAGTAGCACCCAACAGGGTGTTGTGTTATCACAAAAGAAAACAAACAAACAAACAAACAAAACCCACCCACTAAACCACACAGAAGCCCTACCCCCACCCAAAACTATAGGGCCCAAAGATGAAGAAAGCACTTTTGCTTTTGTCTTTTAAGGCCGTACATTTCAGGAGATAACGACAACATCATAACCACGCGGTGGGTAGCTGTATCCTACCATGCCATGAGGCGAAAGGGCAGCCCTCACACCTCCGTGGGCACTGGCAGAAGGCTCCAACTTCTTGCCCACCTGAACTTCATTCAGCTGTTTGTTCAACCACGTGATTACTGAAGAGAGAAGGACAAGGTCAAGCTCACTTCCCACCTCTTACAAGCCATTTCAAACAGGAAGTAGCCCTTCCTCAAAAGAAGAAAAAAAAAAAAGCCACATCTTGGTGGGCTCTTTTCCCTCCTGAAGCTCAGGCGTCACCGGAAGCCCCAGTCTCAAGAAAAGTCTTTTTGTTCGAGCTTCCTTCCCGCTGCGTGTTCCTTCCTCTGGAGTCGGTCCCCTCTCACACACCACCCCAAGCCCCCACTGCAGAAGTCTCCTCTGCTTCCAGCTCTCCCTCGTTACGCACCCGCTACAGCCAGAGGCTTCTTTTCCTTAGATGACCCTAACCCAGCTCCTTACAAAGAAGAGCACAGGTAAAGCAATGTAATTCCATTCGTTTTCAGTAGCAGCCAGATCATTGTGTCATTTTTACAGCAGAAGGGAAATTGTGTAAACCTACCATTTTCATTGGTTTTCAGTAACTGCTTACTTTCTTCTAGTTTTTGTATTGTAGTTTCTAGCTGTTCTTGTAGCTTGCTGACCTGCAATATCCCCCACAATAGTTAGAACACCACCAGCAGCTACTACTCATTACAAACTGAAGTAAAAAAATAATATAAATACATAAATTAAAACGATCCATGAAGTTGTTGTAGAATTAGAGAATTTTGAATTGTTTTCTTACAAAAGCAACATGATAGTTCTTTTAAAATAAGCCCTACTTCTAGCTTGGGTTTGATAAGATGACAGCCAGAAAGCTTTCCGACCTTAATTTTCCTCTGATTAAATAATGTAAGGACTCTCAGTGGGGGAATCTACTTAATGGAACAAAAAGTTCACTCTATTCCTGTTCTTGCCTCCTCCACCAACTTCCACATGAATATGCCTCTAAAGGGTCTCCATTTATCCATGGTATTCCTTTCTACTCTTAATACAATTTTAGTTTTCTTCCACATGGATAGATGGCTCCTACAAATCAGTTTAACATGAAAAAAAATGAGAAGTTGATTACACATTTTAAAAAGCGTGTTAACTAAGGAAAAGAGTATGTTCTATTTCACAGAAAGATTTAAGACCTTATTGCTGTAAATAATTAAGTTAAAAACACACAACAGCATTTACAGGAGAGAGGGTGAACACGCCACGGTACCTCCTGCTCTTTCACTCGAAGAGATTGTCCCATCTCCTGCAAATCTCTCTGCTCTTTTTGAAGTCTCTCTTCTTTTTCTGCCAATAGTTTTTCCTGTTGAATTGTCACTGTATTTTTCAATTTTAATTTACTCACTAGAGTTTTCAAATCTCCTTGTAACTTCTTGATAATTTCATTAGCCTGTTAAAAAATAAATCAGATAGTCTCAGAATAAACAAACACCTAAAAATAAGGAAACCATTCCGTAAGGATAATGGCAAGTTTAAACAAACCTTAAGAAGTTCAGCAGACAGTGACTTAATTGTTGTCTCTAGTTTTTCAATATGACTTTGTTTTTTCTCTGTACTTTCTTCCAGTATCACCTTTAAAGAATAAAAGAATATTAAAAGTTGTTATAATAAAAGATGTGATAGACACCATTATGATTTCAAGTAACAAATTTCCATAACTCTTGGAGAGCTAATCCTCACAAGCAATTCAGACTTTGCTTTTCAGTCACATTACATAGTGCCTCAATTCACCCATTTTTTGTTTACAAGCAGTCACCTTTGTAAAACTGAATCCAGTGTACTTTTGATGCATCATTGAGACTGTTTAATGACATTTGAAAGCTTATTTGCTGTATTCATAAAAAGCAGTCAGCTGCTAACCTACAGAGACCGCAATTCAGAAGGTTCTACAGAGCTTTAGAGAGAACTATTTTGTAACTTGAAGGAACCTTTTGTTCTTGTGTCGCATCCAATACTTCTTTTGTTCTAATCACCAACTGATCTTTATCTTTGATCTCTTGCTCCAGAACAGCAACTCGTGTCTGCAGCTGATTAATGAATTTCTCTTTCTCGTGACATTCAGCATCCAGAGTAGTGTTCTCCCGACACAGCGACAGCACCTCCTGCTTAGCCCTTTGACATTCCTAGAATGTTGAGAAAGAATTATTTATTTTTAAAGAAAACCCTGTAATTTAAACAGATATATCTAAACAGTAAGAATAATGTTGACTGACGAGGAGCTGAACAACTTTAATATGCCATATTTGGCACTACACGCACAGGCAGGCAGCGGTAGTGCTCTCAACACAGTAACTTTGGTTACAGAAATGAATGAGCCGTACGTCTTCTATTCCAGAAAGCTTTGCTTTCAGTTCTCTGACTGTGGAGTCTCCTTTGTATCTCCTTTCTGTTAGATCTTTATTGATGACCTCGAGTTCTGAGAGTCTGTTCTGCAACTGTTGAATGCTTTTCTGATGCAAATTTTCCAATTCCTTCTTCTGTTGTTCGTGCTGCTGTTGGTACTGAGCTTGTGCCTACGAGAAACAAAGAAACTAAGTATTTCTTCAATAAATTTGAAAATTAAGCCAAGAAACTATCAACATATAAGAATAGAGTTGATTTTTGTCTGTTGTCATACCTGGAGAGTTTTTTCCTTTTCATTTGTCAGCTCCTGGGTGTGTTTGTTGGTCAGAGCTGCAGTGTGAGATGTCCATTCATTTTTCAGCTTGTCTAGTTCTCGGCTCTTCTCTGACAAGCTCTGTTTAAGATAGACAAAACGGATGGGAGTTTTAAAAATTTAAGCATTTCAGTCAATAGTTGAGGATTTTTCACTCTTAGTTCTTTAAAAGGACACGGAGTTACTATGAAAAGCCTAAATTTCAGCACCAGGCACCAAAATATCTGTTCATTCTGTAAACAGGAAAGTACGGCACTGAGAAGCCAAAGAGCACCTTTTTGACACTATGGATAAAATAAAAGAAAATAAAGTTGTAAATTAGGATTAACAGTTATTTAAGAGTGAAGAACAGTCTGTTCACGTTCCCTACAAAGTGCTCTAGTAGGGAAAAAAGAAGTTCTTCAGCAGTATCTTTTCCTCTTTTTGATTGGTAATGCTGCATTCCAATTCAGCAAACACATCTCCAGCTGAAACCGCAAAGAGGAGATAAACCAGTATTCCATTCCAAACCAGTTCCATTACAGGAGCTTTAATGGAATTTTACTGCTCCATGACAGTCAAAAAAGGTCACCTTGATAATTCCAGAATTTGACCCAAATCATCCTCTTGAAACACAAATGTGAAGGCATTGCTAGGCTGACTGCAAAAATCAACAAGTAGAGTAACATGAAATCCAAGACTCCTGATTTATTTAACACGGTTTCACATTTTTTCCAAATATAAGGATTTCCAACTTTTCACAGAATGTGTAGAGTACATTTATCTTCACACTACCATATATTTAGTGTGTAATGTGTATGTGCACACACAGACAGAAAGTAAAATTCTGCTTTAGTAGTGTAAGGACTAAATTTTATTGTTGAGGCTCCAGCAGAGAATACTTGTCTTCCCAGGCTGATTGTTTTGGCTGGGTAACTGCTGACCAACCAACCCTCAAGAAGGTACATTTGCCACAGATTTAAAAAACGTGCAATTTACAGCAGGAAAGTTAAAAATGTACATTACCTGTTGAGTGTAGCTCAGTTGTCTGGTAAGATCCTCTTCAGTTTTTCTAAGCTTTTCTTCCAACATCGTTTTGTCTTCCTACGTACAAAGGGACATCAGGTCAAATCCTTAGCTCCCAAAACACAAGGAGTATTTAGATTCCATTTTATCAGCACACTGCCCAAGCAACCACATATCCACTATGTGGAAAAATTAATTTTGGCTTTTTACCTTGTGACCCAATGCCTTTTCTTTTAAATGTATTAATTATACATTATTCAAAACAAAGTTTATTTAAATTTTTACCAGGTTTCTATAGGGAAAAATATCTTTTCAGAAAGACCTGTTTACAAAAGAACAGCATGAACAACGAATCAAGTGAAATACTGTAAATTTATGTTATGAAGATGGCTTATTAGGTGGCTATAGCCATGACATCACAGTAGGAGAGACACAAATCCCAGGCTTTGAAAATGAAAGACAACAGTCAAACTATGAGAGCACCAGTTTCACATTAAATAAAGCCTAGCATGCTACCAACTTCAGCAATATTACAATTTTAATTTGCTATTTATAGCTACGAGGCCTTTGAAGCCCAAAAAGCCTTACAATTATAAACATACAGATTCTTTCCTAAACCCAACTGCAGAACAAAAAGACTGAAAGATAACAGTATTTTACTCTTGCAGTGGATCTGGCAACCAGCACAAGGCTATGAAGCATCCAACAGCTGCAGACGACAGGCGCTGCAGGCAAAAAATACCCAATTTTCTCCCAGTTCAAATTATAGCACTTGGCTGAACATACACGTAATATTTTCAATGCTAAAGTGATGATTAACAATTTCCCTTCATTACATGCACCCAAATAACTGCATGCAAAGACACACATGAGCTAAAATACAAGCTGAACCAACCCGGTTCGTTCTCTGGAAGCACCAAGACTGATAAAAATGCTTAAGCACACAGAGCAGCAAGGCCTAGTTGCAGCCATGACAAACCTTCATTTTACCTTAAGACATTTCAAACAGCTGGCTAAAAACTTCTTTATTTCTGCATCATTTCCTGGTAGGAATTTCAGAGAGAGATGGGTGAGATGTTTGAAAGGGTTGGTCTCCACTACATTTAAAGAAACAGGTGTATGATCTAGAAGAGATGCTGAAGAAACTAACTGCAGCAAAAACCTAGGAAAAAATCAAAAAATTAATCAAATATTTAGCATATTTCTTTCCCTGAAGCTACCTGTAGATCCTACAAATTATTTTCAAATAAAATACAATTTGCTACGTGCAATAAAATTTGGCTGTCCAGTTTTTGTTTAAAAAAGAACTATGAAACGCAATCCCAACATTGAGTTAACACTACAAACAAATATCAACTACTGTAATATGAAATCAACCTTACAATAAGGAATGTACAAATTTCAGCAGTTTATTTGTATAATTTTCAGAAGCTCATCTTAGACTTAAGGAGTCCAAAACGAAGTAAGGCCTTTGTAATCAAATTTAAAAGGGAAACAGACTAAAAATCATAGCACACAGTAGATACTTCAGGAAATGGCCTGATTACTGGAGTGGAGCCAGGCACTCCAGACATTTCATTCGTACCCACACAAACAAAAATAACATGAAAATGACACTGTAGGGATGAGTGAACCTCAGGTCGCCCCACTCACATCCTAACATCTGAACACTGAAATGAAGGAAATTGTCAGAATGCCTTATAACTTTGCCTTCTCCTGTGAAGCTGAATGATTTACACCTCAGTCCATCAAATTTAGATTAGCTCTCTGGCATTAAACTATTTAAAAAAAAAAAAAAAAGGGGTGGGGGGACACAACAACACACCAGTGCTGCATGTCCACCAACTGATACTCAGGTGTGTCCAGGGGAACATTGAATTATTCTTGTTCTACTGACTCTTCTCAGTCTGAGGGGCTGACAAGTATTTGAAGAACAGGTACACACAGAGTGCTACAGCACTCACTTATTACCTACCTTGGGGTATCTTTGTTCTGTTCCTGGATGCATTGTTGAAGGAGATCTATAAATTTTTGTGGAAAAGCAGAGAAGTCTACCAGGAGACCTTGCTGGGATTTTAAACTATATAAACAGATTGAAAAACAATAAATATTAACAGGATATACAAGTCTAATCTATTTCCTATAAAATACTTTGTTTACACTAGTTGAAAGAACTAATTTTGATCAGGTCAATAAAGTTTCTTTAGCATGTTATTTTCAATCCTGAACAAAGAAAAAGCTTGATCACATCTTGGATAATAATCACTAGAGAGGACACTTCTGATTTCAGGAGTTCTTGCAAATGGGCTGCACTAAAAAAAAAAAAAAAGTTATTGTTTCATAAAAATATGCTCCTTTGAGCAGATGCCTTCTTTATAGCCCAGAGTAGTACAGTGACTGGATAAGGGCACGTGGAAGAAGCAAAGGACAATGAGGGGAGAACTCAACCAATATCAAGACTTTATCCACCTACTTGTTTATTTAATTGTGCACCTTCACCATAGACACAGAAAACTCAAAGACAGAAACAGACGCTCAACAGGGTATGCACAAAGCTATACCTTGTGTAACAAAACACTTCTGCACGTCTGTTTTAGAAACACTCTTTTACTTTTGATCCACATACAGATCACATCTCTCTTAAAAAACAACACAAAACCAAACAGAACCCAAAACAAGCCAACCAACCAAAAAAACCACACACACACACACAAAAAGCCAACAACAAAGCAGAAAAAAAAATTGATGACCAAATTTTGGAGGAAGTAACATGCGACTCAGGAGAACAGTTAGCATGTAGCATACAAGAAACCTATAATACAAACGCTCAGGCCTGCAAATCCACACCCGTGCAATTTCCTCTGCCAATTATTTCTTCAACTAGTTCACAGTAGTCTGGCCGAAGTAGGAATGCTAAGCAGAAGATGCAAGCAGTAACCTGAACTGTGGTACTGCAGCTATGCAGGGAACTTAACATCAGGATTCTGTCACTCATCTGTGTAACCCTGAGCCAATCACTTTCTTGTACTTGGCTGTTTCACCAACTGGTCAAAGTGAACAATGCTACTAAAACACTGACAACACTCCACAAGTGAAAAATGCCAAAATGTAAATTCCAAGATAGAGCCTTGTAAGCTAAAGAGGTTCCTTCTTTTTTTTTCTATTTTTTTTTTCATTTAGAAGTGTTTCGTAGACAAGATGTTACTATTTCACTTACCTTTGAAAATCTTCCTCAGATATGACAAGGTTATAAAGGAAAAAAGGATCAGTATCATCAGTCAATCGAACAGCTAAATCCTGAAAAGACAGACATTTAAATATTATTTTAAATGCCATAAAGCACCTGTAGGATTGTTTAAATATTGTAAACCAATATTGCATACAGTACTTAATGCTTTCACTGTTTAGCCAAAAATATTATAGAATTGTGGCAAATAATTCAGAAAGTGGAAAACATTAATGTTTTACAGAACTTCTAATATTACAGTGAGAAAACGAAAAAAAAATTTCTTACAAAAATAAATCAAGTGAAAACTTTCAACTTTGAGCAGCAATAGTTTCAAAACTCAATTATCTTCATCATTTTACAGAAAGAAAACTATGTGCTATTTTTCCCCATCATGAAATAGTGTAGCACTAGCAGTCTACTGCAATGGATCACAAACACATCATTTCTAAAACCTGACGTTTTTCAGAGCATGTTTCTCCCAACTTCTGGAGAGTTTATATATTTGAGTGTAGAGCTTTGCAAAGCAAACACAAAATGGAAACAGCCAAAGTCCAGTAAGCTCATAAGGAAGCATAGCATTTATGCTACTTAGCTTTTAAAAATAAACTCATTTGTTTGCTGGAGATCTATGTAGTGTTTTGGAAAAGCTGCGTCTGTAAACATTAGTCTTTCATTAGGAGGCTGAGATTATGCAAAAACACCTGGTAAATTAGGCCCAGGCACTTATTCTCTATCAGGAGGCTCAAACCTGCATGAAGAAAATAATATTCTCCAGCAGAGGAAAGGCAGGAAGGAGAACCCTGACAGCTCTTCCAACATAATTGAAGTGTAACCCCAGCACATACATACACACAGAACTGAAACAAGTTTCAGTAATTCAGACACCTGTAACACTAACAAAACTCTCAGAAGTATAAACAAAGTTAGGGGTTTATATGTGCATTTAGCTTATGCTAAAACTAATGCCACCCCAAACCAACAAGGGCAGGTTGCTGAGCAGGGTGAGAATGCCTGCTTTGTTTCATGTCCCATTAACTGATCCAAACATCTGTCTTTTTAGACTGATCACTCTGATGCAGCCAACAGGATTTTCAGGCTCCTGCTGACACAGGCTGCTGCAGCTTGGTACACAGTTCTTAACTGAACTTAACATTACCATTGTCACAGTTAGCAGAATCTCACCAAGAAGTGCTGTACGCCTTTACAAACAAATCTTTACTCAGTAACACTATAACCAACTAATGGTCAATCACATCACAGTAAGTACAAGTACAGTTTAAGAAACAGACATACAACAACAACAACAAAGATTTTATAATCCCCAGTAGTAATCTCATTGCTATTTGTCCTGAGAAAGTTTTTGGTTTTTTCTGCGTATTTAGTACATTACTTTCTTCCTACTCTCCCAGATGGATTCCAAACATTCAAAGACTAACACACTTATCAATAAAAAGCAAAATGTTACATCCTCCACATAGAAATTCTGCTGGTCAAGACAAGGACTTTGTAAAGATTGAAGAATACGAGCAGCCGTTATAAGTGTTGAGTATATTTAACATGAGACTGCTATTAGGTTTTACCTCCGGTTCCTCTGAGGGTCTCCAAATACTTTTGATTTTCAAGTTTACTAAGACCCATGAACAGCCAAACTAAAAGAAAAGGCTAAAAAGGCTAGGAAAAAAAAAAACAAAACACCATACAAACCCAACTAAATTACTCAAGAAATTATATCAAAAATAAAATTACAAACATGCTAAAACTATATTTCACTTTTGACTACTTGTTCTCTTATAGACCGAAATTCAGATAAAACCTAACGAATGACACACATGTAACTATTCCACAAACCTTTTTATGAACAGGATTAGAAATTGACAGTAGCTCAATATTCACCCGAACATTTAACCTCCTGTGTACAAAAAGATGAAACTTAGTAACAGATCAAGAACACATTCTCCAAATAACATGTGTTTGTAGCCACATTACAGACATTGGATGACATTTTGAAAAAAAAAAAAATTTAGGCAGGAATATTGAGAAAGTCCCCATTGACAACGACTACTCCTACTGAGATATCTGAAAGCCCCCCGGTTTCCAGCTCCTCAGTCAGCTCAGGTTTTTTGTTGCTCATTATCCGAACTTTAAATAGCAAGGCAGAAGTTTTGAAACTTTGTCCAGACACTAGAACGTTTGGAAGAGCCTGGTAAAATTTATTAACGATTGCTGAAACTTTTGATAATCATTCATACGGTGCTACCTTGTCTTCATTTACTTCTTCTTGAGTTACCCGAGAAGTTAATTGCACTACAAAATACACCCACAGCCTCAGCCTTTCTGTGCCTTCTAACACAGGCAAGTCAGAGGAGCCCTAACGGACTAATAGGTCCGGATAGCACCTGTATTGCTGAAACTCATTATATTTTGAGCAGACACTTCACAGGCGATATTCCTGGGTGTCCCCAAGCATCAGTGCTGAGCCATGCACACACCAAGTCCACCTGTCCCTCGGCAGACACCGAGCGGGCCCGCCCGCGCTGTCTGGGCACTGGCGGTGCGGGAGGTCGCGGTAAGGCCGGGAGAAGGAGGAGGAGAAGGAGGAAGAGGAGGCGGGCCTGCCCGCGGAGCAACCGCTGCAGCCTGGGAGACGCGCAAACAGCGGCCCGGCCACCCGGACCCGCAGCCAGAAACCCCATCCCTCACGTCGCCTGCTGGGGAGAGGGCTTTGCCCCTGTCCCCCTACAGCCTTTCTGTAAAGCCACTGCCCGTTTCCTCCGCTACCAGCGCCCCCTCTCCCCGGCGTGGCACCCACAGGAGCTATGCCAGCCCTCACTGATCGCCTCCAACCTTGCTGTGACCGAATCCCCCTCCCTCTAACCCAGAGGGCCCCCATAAGCAGCCCCAAATCAAAACTAAGGCAGGCGTCCACTCAGCTGGCGGCCCGCACTAGGCACAGGGCCCCGCCTCTCGCTCCCAGCTGTTCGGGTACAAAGCTGGAAGAGAGAAAAAAAGAGCTCACGACTATGGCAGCCCTTTTCCCTAAAGAACGCAATAAAGCTTCCGCGCAGCTGGAGAGAAAACCAAAGCAGCCCCTCACCTCTCCTCGCAGCCCTGGCACCTCACTTGCACGCACACGGGCCGGTTGAACAGACTCTCCGCCGCCATCTTAAGCTTCGAGTTTGGCGCCCGGCTCCCGCGGAGGAGGAGCCTCAAGATGGAGCCCGAGGCTGCCACCGCAGGGGCTGGTGGGATGGAAATGGCGGCGGCGGAGCCGGGCCGATGTGCCTACTTCGTGGCAAGGAAGAAGCGTTTCTGCAAGATGACTCCGGCTCCCGGGAGGCGCTTTTGCGGAGAGCATGGGCATCAGGAGGTACCGGGCCTGGCCGGCAGGGGTATTAGGCCCCTGGGGAGGATGGGCTCTTGGGGAGCCGGGGAGCCCCGATGGCACCCCAGAGTCCTGGGGTGGCCTGTCCGCTTGAGCTGGTCCCGTAGCACGGCCAGGAGAGGCAGCGCCGGCTCCTTCCTGTGGGCCTGGATGTGCTGAGGCCATCAGTTCAGCCCAGCAGGAATGTTGCCATCGTGGTCTTTTCAGTGGTGCCCAGTGACAGGACAAGAGGTAACAGCCACAAACTTGAACATAAGAAGCTCCGTCTAAACATGAGGAGGAACCTCTTTGAGAGTGGCCGAGCACTGGAACAGGCTGCCCAGAGAGGTGGTGGAGTCTCCATCTCTGGAGACATTCAAAACCTGTCTGGACACATTCCTGGTTCCTGTGCAGCCTGCTCTAGATGGGCCTTCTTTGGCAGGGGGGTTGGACTAGATGATCTCCAGAGGTCCTTTCCAACCCCATATAATTCTGCGATTCTGTGTTATAGGCTTATTATCTTAGGATCCATTTAAATATTGAAATCTTGTTTCAGTTCCTCTGTTCTGGTTAACTCACCTACCTCAGAATAGGTGTTTTATGAAATTCAGATGTCCCTTAACAGCTTTCCTAAAACAGGTACACTGCTGAAGTGTTGTCTAAAACTTTTTTTTTTTTTTTTAACTAGGAGGAAAATGACAGAAAAAGAATTCCATGCCCTCTTGATCCAAAGCAGTAAGTATATGTAAATGCTTTTCTTAGTCTTTGTTGTCAAAGTGCACATGATAAATGCTGTTACTTATTTTTCTTTTTATTTGGATTTTAGCACTGTGTATGAAGACCAACTACAGAAACATTTAAAAAAATGTAATTCAAGAGAGAAGCCAAAGCCAGTAAGTGCTGTGTAAATTCAACACCACTTCCTCTCAGATTTAAGACCCTAAACAGCACAGCTGGGCAGAGAATTTATTGTGCTGAGGGCAGCTGTGAGCTGGAGAACAGGAGTCCTGGTGAGCACCACTAAGGACAGCCTGGATCTGAATAAGTACTTGCTGAAATGGAATTCACATTACTGTCTCCCCATCTTCCATGTCTTCTCTCACTATAGTTCAGCTTTTCAGATCTCTTAGATACAAATGAAAATGTTAAATTCATTTTTCTCAAGAACGTTCTCCAAGAGCGGTCTCTCACAATGCCATTCATTTAAAGGCTTGGTGAGAGACTGTCCTTGGAAAGCAAAGCGAGCAGGGAGGCTGTAGGTGTTTCATTCCCAGCTGGCTGCCTGCTTTGCCCCAGTTTGCTATGAATTAAGGACAGCGAGGCTGGTGGCTGCAGCCAGTGCTGTGGGAAGAATAAGATGTATGTTTCAAAAAAACAGCAGGGTCTTTTTTATTGTCTGCCTTTCTGCCTTACCAGGATTGCACCTTTAGTATTGCCTGGGAAACCATGAAATGTTCTCTGGAATCAGTCTAGTAAGCGTTGAGAGCTTAACTCTTATCAACACCTTCACTCCTGTCAAAAATGTGTTGGAACAGTGATTTCTGCTGGGGATTCAGGATCAGACTATAGGAAAAAGAATTTTTTGAATATTTTCTTTTGCAGTGGATTCCTATTGCTATATACCTCAGCAATAAAAAACCTACGGAATTTAGCTTTTTGCTTCCTGGTAATTAACAGAATCAAATTTCCTTTCTTTTGATTTTTAAAGGTCTACTTTGTTCAAGATATTAATGCAGGTTTAAAAGACGTAGCAGAAATACCAGAAAACCAAGTGAGTACACTTATTTGTTCTAAAGCTCAGTCCCTACCTAACATGGTGCAATTTATCACATTACTAATGAACTATCAAAAATAAAAAGGTCTTGTATTTATGGGTGGTGCTTTTGTTTTGTTTTGTTTTCTTTAAAAGGTTCCTATCTCTTCTCTATCCAAAGAAGAGCTGCAAAACTTAATTATCCAGTTGAAAAAAGCAAGTAATGGTGAGCTTACCTAACACTGAAAATAAGATGTTTTAAATTTAAAAATTTCATGGTTATTTTTATTGTTAGCTGTGAAAATGTGAGACATTTGGCACTAGTCGCATCTGAAGTAATTATCATCAAGATATAGGCAATCCTCCAAGAACTAGATTTTACTCAGAAGAATAAACTAGATTGAGAGAATGATAGAAGACATTGATACTTTGCTCATAATTTCCCTTCCTTTTGTTTGTTGTTTCTAAGTATCAGTACAGATAAAAATACGTCTCTGTTATAAATATATGATGATAGATTTATGCTCCCAACAGACTATTTTGTTACTGCTACAAATTGAGTTCCTATGTGAATATGGTAACCTGCGCGTTACAAAAGGAGAATCTCTTGGAAACTGGTAACCTACAGCAAAAAGCTTTGCATTTGTGTGCAGGCCTGGAACTTCGCCTTAAGGAACAAATACTGTCCCACCAGGCTTTACAGGAAGCCTTAAATGACCCAAAGAATGGGGAATCTGCTTTCAAACACTTGAAACAGCAGGTATGGTCACCGCTTTACTAATAGCAGTAGATGTTTATACACGTGTGGAATTCTGCTGCTGTAAATTCAAAGATACTGCGTGCATAATGCTAGTCACTTGATGTAGAGGAAACCTGATACACTCTGTAAGTCTATGCTCTTCCAATAATAACATATATATAGCCTTGTAATGGCTGCTTTGTTAAGTGTTAGTGAGAAAATTTTATTAGGATACTGAAATAAATCACAAACTGTCCGACTTCATGTTTTCTTATTGCATATTAACTCATAATAAACAGAGCTACAAAAGATAAAATGCTGTATTTGCTAGGAATTTTTGTACTTTTTCTGTAACAGCTGATCCTAGATTTCCTGGTTGTGTAACAAGTAAGTAAAAAGACTCGGAGAGCCTGAGTCTACCTTCTCACTTTTTAATGTGTATCGAACAGCAGGAATTTTAAGGGAGATGGACTGAATACTGAAGCAAAATAGAAAGCTTTGTGAAGAAAAAATTAAGTAAGAAATGCCTGTTTCTTGTACCTTCTTCCCATGTGTTACCTTCTTTTCCCACGTATTACAAAATGCCTAAATCCAGCATACAAAGACAGGGCTCTGCAGGCACTGGTCTTTTGCAGAAAATCCAGTACAGTACCCATACCTGGGACAGCTGCTTCAAGAATCAGCTGAGAAGAATATTATAAAGGGTACCCGATACCCCGAATCCGTCCCAAAAAAGTTCTGGATGGTGTTCTGTGAGCAGTGGAAGAGGGGCAAGGTGATGCTTACTAGCCAGAATTTATCATCTCTTTCCTCTGTAGACACAAGATCTTTTATCTGATCCCTCATGGAAGGGGAGACTTGAAAAAGTTTTATGCAGCTTGGTGAAGTAATAATTTTTCTATTAGATGTTACAGTACATAGTGTACATATTTGCTTGGTTCATAAATAAGCTTTTGATGTTTGTAGGCTTCTATTTTAGGTAACATGGAAAAATTACAGTTACTTGGTCCAGGAAGATGTTTTGTTGAGTTTGGAGCTGGGCGAGGAAAGCTGTCTCACTGGCTTGATGTTGCCTTACAGAATGTTGAAAATGTTCAGTTTTTGCTTGTGGAAAGGGCAACTACCAGATTCAAGGTACGAGAGGATATTGTCACATTATCAGAGTGTAATTATTAAACTGTAGTCCTTGAAGCTGTTAGTATTTGCTTTTTATCTTTTAAAAAAGTCTTTATATTTTAAATGTTTTGGAAGTGTGATTGCCTGCCCAGAGAAAATTTCTTAGAAAAAAATCCTGGTATATAATGTTGGAAATGTGCAGATGTTGGGAGATTTGGTGTAGGGGATGAATTTGTAGAGTAGGGCTGATGGTTGGACTCGATGATCCCAAGGGTCTCTTCCAACCTGAACGATTCTATGATTCTGTGTTGGCTTGACAGGAAAAAAGTCCGGTATTAATACCTGGAGCAGAATCATGATTATTAGTGGCCAGCCCTACTTAATGATCTTGTTGTTGTGTTTACACAGGTGGATGGAAAACATAAAGGGAGAGATTCCGTATTTGAAAGGCTTCAAGTTGATATTCAACACTTATGTTTAAGTGAGTTCCTTCTTGGCTTGCATAATTCTGAAGTAAAGGCTTAATTCTAGATTTTGAATGCTGCAGTTCGAGTCAGTTTGTATGTAGCGTGCCTAAATGTGCTTGGTTTTGAAGATTATTCTCAGTGGTTGCTTGGACACATTAATGCTGTGTGTATATACACATACACGTACATAGATCTATATATTAAATGGAGATTTAAATTTTTCTGCTTTTTACACACTTATCGGACATCATTATAGGTGAGAAACTTTTGAAGGTTTCTCAGAATCTGCAGGGCAAACACCTTTACGTCGTTTGTTTTAGATGCATGGAATAAAGCAATCCTGCATATCATTGATATCAGTCATATCAATACTATAGAATTTGTGGGAACAGCTGTCATCAGGAGATGCATTATGTCATATTTGCATTTCATAGGCAGTATAGAAAGGCTGAAATGGTTAAATACGCTTCTCAGCCACACCATCTGATTCTCTTCATTTGTTTTAAAAAAACAAGTTTTTTTCCTTTTAATAGCTTATAACTGCACGTACAGAGCACTGTATTTTCAGCAGCGGTGTTAATTTTTAAGTGTGCTGAAATTATATTATCCAAAAAAAATATTACCCCAGGTATAATAATAGAGGTCCTAGGGTTGTTGGAGACTGTGTGTTAATTTTCTTTTTTTTTCTTTTCCCTCCAGAGAAGGTACCTATCTTGGAGAAGAAAAAACTGCCAGTGGTAGGAATCGGGAAGCATTTGTGTGGTGCTGCAACTGGTATGAATGATTTTTGTCTTTACTGAAGAAAGTTACGATACTAAATCTTGCAATCTGAACGTACTGATATTCCAAACTGTCCTTTTAAGCTTTTCTTGCCCTCTAACCCTTTGTTGGTGAAGGCAGCAATTACATTCTAAATATCTATTGACCTCTGTGGAAGTGAGAAGAACGTGTTTCCATCCTGATAGTTTTAAATTAATACACTTTTTCTAATGTTATATGTCTAGTAAGTAGAGAAAGGCATCTACACCTATGGCACCTACATAGTTACTGTTACAAATATGACACAGTTAAGCATTTAAGAAGTACATTTACATATTAAATAGATTATGTTGTAGATAACAAACTTTTAGAGCAAATGCAAGGAGGAAAATCCTCCCTCGAGATGCCAGTTTGTTAACCAAACTATTTCAGATTCACTTGTGTAGAACAAATATTCAAGAGGATAAGCCCTTCATGGCTCCAAAGGTTTCATAATATTCATTTAGAACTTATGGTTCTCATGTTTTCAAAGCATGCTTGTAATTTGTAGTTATCCTTAAAATTGCTTTTTGACTTAGTTTGTGGCGTATATTTTTATTCATCTTTGTGGGAGGTACATTCTCAGCCATGATACAGCCTGTCTAACTAATGGTGTGGCGTTCATCACTAATTTCTGAAGGAACCATGTTTTTTTCCCCAGATCTTGCTTTGCGATGCTTGGTTGAAAGTTATACAACTTGCTGTGAGGGAGAAAATGAAGAGCCTGCAACAAAACGTTCTAGGACTGATAAGACAGAGGTGGCTTCTAACAATTCTGCTGATAATGAAAGCAACAAAGACAACTGTAAGCCTGTAGCTGGAATTGTTATTGCACTGTGTTGCCATCACAAGTGTGACTGGACACATTATGTAGGCAGAGAATTCTTTACATCAGTTGGACTCGGACCATTAGAATTTAATTATTTTCAGCGAATGAGTAGCTGGGCCACTTGTGGCATGCGAGAAACCACAACCAAAGTCTTTACAAGTGAAGAACGTGAAGATCAAATGAATGACACAGAAGAACATGAGCAAACGTTCAGCAGGACAGACAGTGGTTCTGATACTTTACAAGGGTATGTAACTATTACCTTTTTTTCTAGCAAACGGACTTTCGCAGAAAAGCAAAGTTATATATAGTGGTATATGAAATTGTTGCAGGTCCTCAAAATGACTCATTTCACAGAAACATTTTAATTACTGAATTTATAGAAATATTCTACTTTAAAAATACAGTTTTCATGGACATACATTTCAAAATACTTAAACAGTCACGCTTGCCTGAATTGAAATGAACATACAGTGATTTCAACAGTTTTTTCTAAGCTTAACTACCAATAATAAAACCAGTCTTCTGACACGTATTGTTCATTCTTTTCCTGCTTTTTATGAAACTAGAATACTTACTGTTGAAGAACGAAAGGAGATAGGTTGCCTCTGTAAACTGCTGATAGATCATGGGCGGATTGAATATTTACGACAACGTGGATATAAGGCTGCGCTACAGTATTATACAGAGTCTGCTGTGTCCTTGGAGAATGTCCTGTTGACAGCTGTCCCAAGTCCGCCTTTGATACCAGAGCCAACTACGTGACATGAGATACATATGGAATTGGTAGGAAAAAAACAAACTGTAAAACTTATCTGGGCTTTTTTAAAAAGCTAATTCAATGCTTACAAAAAAAAAAAAAAACTGGTTTAGTCTTTTCCTATACCCAGGAAAAGGTCTTATATTTCCCAGTTTCACTGGGAATTACAAATACACAAGATGGTTCTTGTGAGCAGAAAAATAAAATACCTAAGAATATTTGAAAAACCTGTTGTACGCCTGTTTACTAGGAAGATGTATACTTGGTATTTTCTTCTGTTCAGAGTTACAGTCTTTACTCGTTACCATTTATGATAGGGGAAGAATCAGAAGTACAACTTTCCAGATTTCCTGAAAGACAATGGGTTAAAATAAGAGAAATTAACATACTTCACTTAAATTCTGAAGTTCAGGAAAACTTTGTATAAATTAAAGTAGGTACTTTCATCAGCCCGCGCTGCTAGGGGAATCTGTTAAGGGAGAAAACTTATTTGTAAATTGTCATATTTTGATATATTTTTGCTAATTTAATTATTCATTCATGAAATCATAGAAATCCTAGAACCACAAGGTTGGAAATGACCTACAAGATCATCTAGTCCAACCATCCTCCTATCACCAATGCTACCCACTAAGCTACTACATCATGTCTTGTAGCACCTCGTCCAGACACTTCTTGAACACCGCCAGGGACAGTGACTTCACCACCTCCCTGGGCAGGCCATTCCAGTGCCTGACCACTCTTTGAGAGAAAAAGTTTTTCCTGACATCTAATCTAAATCTCCCCTAGTGGAACTTGTGGCCATTCCCTTGAGTCCCATCATTAGTTATCTGGGAGAAGAGGCCAACCCCCTCCTCTTCACCACCTCCTTTCAGGAAGCTGTAGAGTGCGATGAGGTCTATGAAATATTGATGAGAAAAAAAGTGGCTTAGCATTCTAAAGCAAGAGCATTTCAGTCATTTGCTTTCTAAGCCCTTACCATGGATAGAATGAAGATCAGAGAGAACATTTTCTATCTGCAATGCAGTTCTGTCTGCAAGGAACAGCTGCCACCTGCACATCCATTCAGAAACACTTATTTTGGTCTCTTACTGCACCCTTTGAGCTGTTGCCTTTGAGCCTCAGTAACAGCATTTTATTGGGTCACATTGATTTAGAAATAGGAGGAAATTCTGTCAGGGAAAGCAAGTTGTGAGAAACATCCATTTATCAGGTGTTGATACTTCATTGCTAAAAAACACTGCGTGTTGGGAATGTAGGCATCTCCCTTACATCCTCATTTGGTAGTCTCCATCTGGACAAGATCCAAAACCGGGGAAAGCTGAGCTTCATGAGACAAACAGTGATGGAAGACCCATGCCATGCAAACTCTTGATTAAATTGCAAATAAAAGAGACAGTCTAACCTGGGCATGTTAATTTCAATGTTCTGTGGTTCTGGTATGTTCCTACTGAAACATAAGCCGTTCATGTGAAAACCTACTTTTCCAGCTCCTGATAAAAGCACCCCTGGCCTCAATAAAAATCTGTTTACATATTTTTGGAAAATGTTATTTATTAAGAAGATTGTTCATGTTTTGTTTGTATGTGTATCCTAGCTTGCTTTTCTCCAGGTTTATTCTTCCCTTCTTCATTGTATTCCAGAAAGATTGGAACAATAAAAAAGCCATACCTGTTCTCTTAAGTGACTCCTGGATATACATGTGCATGAATTCAATGCCAAACATTTCCTGTTGGTCCTCCTCTTCTGTATTCTCACATGGAGGGAGTGTTACCTCTAACTCCAGTGGGTTGTCTCTGAAGTTGACAAATCTGACAGTTCACCAGAAAAGGTTACTCTTGCAATAGGTTTTGCCCAGACAGGACAACTCTTGAAACTGAATTAAGACTCCTCAAACAATATTTTTAGTAAAATAAGCTTTTTTCTTATACTAAATTCACTACTGTATTTGTAGTATTAACTAAGCTAAGATGACACCTTACAACAACAGTAACTGAACGCCGTGGGAGAAAACATTGCAGTCCTCATTGTTTTCACATTTTCACCCAAGGGTCAGCCTTGCTGAGCTCCCACAAACAGATGAGTGGATGAGAACAAGAGTGCAAATGCCTGCATCCTTCCACCTTTGGAAGGCAAGAGCCAGCCCTGTCTCCCTCTGCTCTTGGTCCATCCCTGGGCCTATGCTTAGATACATATCTATATACACGTTTATAGAGATGCTGCTGCTTCCAAAACATCTGAAAACGAATTGTTTTACGGGGCTAGGCATGATTTATTTAGACAAGCATTCTTTCTCTAAAATAGCCAGCATCCAGTAATTCAAATGAAAACGCAAACAACAGGAAAGTTTCTGTCACAGTATAAAAAAAATAATAATTGCAATTCTACCGATCAAAAATTTACATTCTTTTTCATTTTTCAAATCAAGTACAGGAGAGTTTCATGCATATCCTTATACCTGATTTAATTCAGAATGCTCGACTTCTCAGTGCCAAAGTTCTACATTTTGTCATTTTTATGCTGGTCACATATTCCTCTTAGCTTTTGGCTTTAGAGAGTGATATAAAATGTCAATTAGAACTGGGCATTTGGACCTTTCAGGAATGAGAAAATGTATTACAGTCATCTTTTCACTTGGGACTGTAACTGTCACAGGTTACTTCTGTCAGTGAGTTGTGCTACACGAACCTTTCTCGGCCAGATCCTCAACTGTTGTGAGTCTGTGTAATTATGCTGGATTATATGTTACTGTGCCCGTCTGTACAACAGCAGACTGCTTTTTCTTTTCCGCTTCCTTAGTATCACTCTATGATATACCAGTTAAGGGAGGCTTTAAAACTTGTCTTCTGGTATTTTTATTTATATTCCTGTTTTTTCGTACCTCAGATTTGTCATGTCCTTCATACAGGCTGGAATATCCTTAAGTCTGTTGTTGCTAAGAACAAGAGTACTAAGATTTTTCATGTTACCAATGGTTTCTGGTAAAGAGTTTATCTCATTCCTTTGAAGCCATAAAGTGTGGAGATTTTCCATTCTGTAAAACAGGTATTTGTGCAATCAATCAATATTTAGAAAACTGATCTTATCAATCGTTAATATAAAGTAATTGATTCATTTTTATAGCTCCAAAAAGGACTCTCATAAAGAATACAACAGTTCTCAAAGGAAACCCTATGTCCAACCCCAATCTGACCTCTAGTCAAAAATGTCTTTGGTAAGAAATGTTTATTGATACTGTTTATTGAATGCATTATTCTGGCTCACCCAAAATACCACATTAGGGCTGATAATTCTTAAGTATGCAGTGAGGCTAAAACTAAAATAATCTTTGAAGTAGGATTTAATAATTACAGTCTCAATGCAAGGGAATTGAGAGTAAGATGTGAGCTTTGGGCTTTATTTACCTGTCAATTGCATCAGGAAGCTCCTGGAGTTTATTTCCCCCCATGTCTAACCATTCTAGATTTGGCATGTTGAGAAGAGCTGAAGGGATGGTAGTAAACTGATTCATGCACAAATCTATGTGCGAAAGCTTCTTTAAATCACTGAGCTGTAACAAAAGGGAGATTTAATGCAAGGTTGTATAGTCATTCCATTACAGCAGTGCTGTAATAATGCTGACTGAAAAAAAAAATTATAACACATTTTGGAGTTAGTAAACACAGAGTGGTTTCTGAGTTGCATTAGCTGTTATTACCTAACAATTACCATGCTTGCCTGGAAGGTAGGTAGGTTTGAAACTGAAGAAGGGGAATTTTAAAGATACCACTGTCCTTAGTATTTCATACTCCATGTAATATGTCATTTTTCATTAGTCAAATATTTTGATTTTTGTGGGTCAAATGACATGGACTGTATTTTAAACTGAACCCAAACACCTTCCATGTTGTGAAGTCTACTGTTACGGCAAGACATTCTAACAACTAAACAGCATCACTCAGTGTTGCATTGCTTAAGGCCTTTGGTGAATCATGCCATCAGGTGCTTTTACAAGTGATGCAAGGATGTTTTATTGCAATTCTGTCCAACTGAATGCCATACATTAAATACATAAATGCCACACAAAAACCCAAAGCTTCATGGTGTTCACATCACCTCAGTCTCAATAGGACATAACTATGTATTTGCTATGAGCTATTAATTTAAAAGCTATTGCTTTACACTGTGTAACCTGTTTCCACATAGATTTTTGTAAATTCTGGATTCTGATTAATAGCGTATATTTTCATTTGAAGACTTGTTGTTAGGTATTACTGTTTGGACTCGGTTTTGCAGGGCACAGATTGCTGTCAGTTATGGCAAACCCTTGTCATAGCTAGCAGCTCTGGTAAAGATGCTAACAGTTGTGTCCTGGAACTTCTCTGCACTAAGGTGTCAGATCCTCAGTGGGGTAAATCAGAGAAGAACTAAACAAATTATCATCAATTGTATTGCTGTCTTACATGCACTACCAAGTCATTTATCTGGACGAAGACTATTATCTGGGTCCTTCAACTACACAGGTATACACACGTCCATCCTCATGCGGCCTTAGTTTGACTGCTCAGAGCAATATTGCTCACATAGGTCTTTCAATGGAGTAGTTGTGAAGCCAGAGTACCAAAGTAAATCTGAAAACTTGGAGTGCAATGTTTAATGATGATTGTTTTCTGATAAATTCAAAATATGCATTAAACAAAACCAAACAAAACCCACGAAACCTGAGGAGGAAGGTCACTGATACTCCTGTTGACAGCCAGTTCCAGTCTTTCCAGGCTGATGCAGTTACTTATTTCCTTAGGAACAGATTTTATTCTATTGTAACTAAGAAGCAACTCTTGGAGGCTAGTCAGCTGGCCTGCAGAGAGCACAAATGAAAAATGATAAATGTTCATTTTATTTGAAATATAATATCACTTTGTGTTATCCTTATACTGTTACAAAAGTGCTCTGTGTTCTCCCTTAAAAAAAAATTCACTGCAATTCAAACAGTAGGACTTAGGACTGTAATACAGAACTGCACTCTAGTTGAGTGCTACAGAAAAGCCTCAAAACCCACTTACAAACACAGGCTACTCGTGCTGTAGACACAGAACGTGAAGTCTGTTTTTCAGTATCACTTTCCTGGCTGCATTCTGACATCTAGTATCTGCTGTGCTTACAAGCTTTTATCTCATGGCAAGCTTTCATAAAGATATGTCTCCTCCATCCGGCCATTTTTTTCATTTAGAGGGAATCCATGGTTTTAAGATCTCTCTCTACCTCACTGTCAGATTTAAATCCTCTGTTTTCTAACTACCCAATAGGATTGACAGAGAGGCAAAAATTGCGCGTTTTCAGAAGATAAATTTTCTTAGAAAAGCAGCTTAAAATAGAACAAAGCACAGCTCACCTATTTCTTTAGGTACAGTTTCAATTGAGTTCTGGGATAGATCCAGAACAACAAGATTGTGAAATCTTCCAATGAACTGAGGAATTTTCTGCAAACTAGTTCTATGAAGCTGCCATTCCTGGAGATGGGATAGTTTCAATAAGCATGAAGGCAGTGTCTAAGACAAGAAATACAACCCAGAAGAAATTCAACTTAGCATACAACAAGAATACAGGCTTAAGTAGAAGTTTATTTGAAACAGTAACAGTATTTTGATAAAAGAAAAATAAAAGGAAAAAAGAAATCTCTCCTTCTGAAGCTATACTGTAACACCCCGATATAACATTATCGACATGGGTCATTCTGACCACAGATTTAACCCACTCGCTTTTTGCTCCCAGGATTTAGATATCTGCCCTACTGACATTGCTTGAAAAGCCTCAGGCTTGCTTTAATTTCTTTCTTTCTTTCTTTTTTTTTTTTAAACAAATATAACTGAAGATGAAACTGCTCTAAAAAGCCTTTTGCATTTAAATGGTGATCTAAATCATATTTCCTATTTTGTTAAGAAAAACAGTGAGCAGCTGAGAGAAGAAGAGCTTTAAAAACTATAATGTCTGTACACTGTGAGTTCTGAACAAGAAACAGTGGCCTGTGGAGCACCTGAGTATTGCTGGGTGTGGCTGTCACTCTCCTTCCCCTCACTGGGGTCTAATTCTTATCATTTCATAGGAACTGGCATCAGCATTTTTCCATGAAGATTGTTAGCTTCCACTCTGTCATTCATTTGACAGTTAGCCACTTCCCCCCAGGAATTAGAAACAAAAATAATAGTACTCTGAGAATACACTGGCTCATCTTCACTCTTAGGAAGAGAAAGTAAACAACAGTAAAAACCATTTTCATGCGCCTAAACCCAGAGGGTTTTCACCTTAACACATTTCAACAGTTCTGGTATGTTAATGTTAAATGAGGATTTATATCATTAAACTCATAATTTGCAGCGTAAATCATTTCTAATGCAAAAAAGCCTTTTGGGCTATATTTTTGCAGAATAATACTCAATATTAGGTACTAGAAAACCACAGGTTGCTTTTAAATTCTCACAACAGCGTGTCTCAATTCATAGTTAGCAAAACAGACAGTGAGCACTCCACGGATTAAAAATAGTAAAGCTGTGAGTGTTAAGTTGTAAATAGTAGTTTTCTAATGCATCAGTCATTCCACCCAAACAACATTCATTCCTATCAACACTACCTTCCATTCTTCTTCCTCTATCTTCAAAATCGCCCTTCCATCTTCGTGAATAACTTTCTCTTTGAGCTTTGCTAAAGCAGCTCTCTCCTCCCATACAAGCAGCAGCCTGCAAGGGAAAGATCAGTGGTGCAACGGCAACCAGGCAATCATTACTATCCGTTCTATTTTCTGAAACAAAGAGACTGGCCTTTTTGGACGTCAAACAACATTTATTATCTCTGGATGCTAAATACGCTACCAATTTAAAGGAAGACAGGAACATAATGTTTGGCTGAAGTAATTGACACAAATTCTGTTTTATACTTCTTCAAATTTACAGTCAGAAGGAAGTCACAACTTCATTCACTTTCATCATGTTGCAGTAGGGCAACAGAATATAGTCCTGGGGAATTAAGTTCCAAACCCATTCATTTTGAAGCAATCCCCTAAAAATCAAGCCTTCGGTTCCACCAAATGTAAGTGCAATCAAATAAAGTCAATCAGCCAGGGATTCTTTTAACTTGATTTCCAAAGGGACCTCAGCAAGAACTATGAAAATTAGGCTAGTATTTTTAACACACAACAGAATTCTTGGTTTGACCTGACCATATTGCTGGATTCTGACCCGTGGGAATTCTGCTGGAGTGAGGACTAAAGAATTAGACTCTGGGTAAGTTTGAAAGGACCAGTTGTGGTCTTCTGAAACATTAGGTACGGTCCAGCTTTTCACTTACCTAGCAATCTACAATTTACCTACCTTCCTGCAGACCTCTGTCTGAATTCCTTTTCTTTCTGTAATTCTTCATTTATCTTGTGTATTCTCACTTCCCAAAGCGTCTTCACAGCAGTGAATGTTCCAACGCAAACTGCAGTTTCAGACATGATCCCTACATGTTCAGGAATCTGTCTGTGAATTCCAGGCTCAGTGCATCAGCGCATGTATCAGCTGCCAGATGGGGACAGTGACGAGAAAACTAAAATGCTGCAATACCCACTTGATTATATGATTAAATTTATTTAATGTACAGAACTGACAGAATTTTACCAACTGCTTTCTCTTCATAGAAATAGGTAACTGCAACTAGTTACATTTTCTTATCATTAGAGATGGTATTCTTGCGATCATTCTGCATTCTTAGTCAGCGAACAACTGCTTCACTCGGTTTCTTCCAATGTAGGCTGAGTGAGTACTGACCAGAATTATCAAATGCAGATATGAGCTTTCATTCCCTTCCCAGGCAGAAATTAAGCTGTTACCTGCAACGCATGGCAGTTAAATCCTGGCAGCTGCATCCTGACAGCTCCCTGGTATAAATACTTGCAACTACAGGAGTTTGGCGCTTTAGAGAAACTGAACTGTTGCTGGCAATAAATTAGTATACATTATTTGCATTCACTTTCTTCATAGTTTAACTCGTTATATTTTATAATTAGCATTGCATTACCTCTAAGAAACAGATTTTAAATTCTTCAAATCTCTCTCTGAATCTTCTTGTAGCCCTGTTGAATATCAGGATCCACATTTAAAAAAAGAAAAGAAAATCAGCCTGAAGTTTTGAAGTCATCTGTCTTGGTGAGGTACTTAATATATATTTTCCTGAAGAGCACCAAAGTGGGAGAGTCAGTCATCCTAATCAGTGCATCCCTCTAATAAGCATTCTTAGTGCTGTTACAGTAGTCATTTGGGGAAGGACTTGTTCAGAAATTAACTGGAGCCAAGATACTGATATTCAGAGAAGCCTGGAAGGCTGAACTTCATGCCAAGAGCGGTGTATTCCAAACACTGATGATCCAAGTCCTCCCTTTCAAACTTTTTACTAGTACGTGCAGGGACAAATAAGAAAAATGTCTTACACATCCATTCAAATTTAAAAAGTGAGGACAACTTTCTTCCAAACAAGCAGGTAGGTAAAAATAAAAGTGGAATTTCAGGTCTTTTCACACATGTATTTCCCTACAATAATTGTTGTAGGTCTGTACTTTAGAGCAATCTTTATCATATTTTTTCCATTATAATTTTATGTGGCACGGATAACCCACAGTTGCTAGTGAAAATTTTTGTATTCAAACTGTCAATCATTCTATTTTATGTTCCTCATGTCTTTTGCTAACATAGTTATTTGTTATGCTTGATTATACAGTACTCAATTAAAAATGTATAGGCAAGTTAATAGGAAACATAAATTGTCAGGATTGCTTCACGTTGTTAAGGCAGCCTAAAAATAAAATTTTACTGCTTGAATAAAGAATAATCTGGTCCAACGTGTTAATATTAAAGATTCTTGAGCGCTCTCTATTTGTTAAGGAAAAATGTCAGGATTTTGCAGGTGATGCAAATGGCAACCAGTATGGCACGATGCAGTCTGGCATTTGGGTTCCTAAAGAGGGATTGGATTTTTTGTCCTAGAACAAGGAGATTGTATCCTCTTTCCCTCCCCTCCCCAAAATGATCACATTTACTAGTTTGAAGCATAACTTCTCTTCCAGTGGTTCTCACAGTAATGACTTTTCCCATTCCTCATCCCAATGTGCAACAGTAACGACTAAGACATTGTATGAGATTTTTGCTCTGACCAGTGGTTACAACTTAAATTGCCTTATTTTTGGGGATTAAATTTCTACTGAGATTAAGCGTTTTACCTGATCTATCATTTCTTGTTGTTTTGGGACATTTTTTTGACCTGTAAGTCTTTTTAGGTAAAAACTAGAAATCTTTCTATATAAATTGTGCGGAAAAGAAACATTTGTTAATACCTGTGCTACTAAAACCAGTATCAAAATACACACTCAAATCAATACTTATATAATTTAGTCAAGCTGACACTAGGCAACTCTCTTTCCTGTGGAAAGCATATTATTCAATAAATATTGCTTTAGAACCATGAAATATGAAAGAGGGCCTACATATATGACTTTGTTTTCAAGGAGACTTAATTATATAATAAAAGGATTACCACCAAAAACTTCTTGGTCTTAGGTCTTACTGTTTTTCAGGAAAATAAAAAACATAACAGTCATGCCATCACAGCTGACAATTCAGAAAAAAATTCCCAAGCATGGCTGTAGAACAACTGCAAATTTACTCCCAAGTAATCAGATCTCCCAACAACTGCACCTCCAAGCATCTGAAACAGTTTAGTAAGAACTTACCTCAACTATTGGGTGTTTTTAAGGATTTTCTGTGACTCGTTGCTTTCTGGGCAAGAGCAGAGATGAATTATGAATCCTGTCTGTACTACCAAAACCATTTAGAACTCTCACTCAGGCTCCAATGCAATGTCAGTCTAGTTCTAATTTTAACCTATGCTGAGAATAGAAGGTATCACATGAGGCACTTCTGCAAAACTCCCAACCATTTACCAATCTTACTCTCTTCCCAGTTTGCTGAACGTGACTGGACTCCCACAGACTCCTGGACTCACATTAACAGAAGTTGCAATTGTGAACAAAAAGGACAAAGAAGTACTTGTTATGCTCCACAATAAAAACCAAGCTAATTTTGAATTCAAAATGACAATTACTCATATAACTCTAGTGACATTTCTCTGCCAGATAACTGAGCTTCAAAGTGCTATTAAAAAGCAACATTGACTAATTAGACTAAAAAATGTATCGTATCACGGAGTATTTTACTCATTACTCTTGCCCGTGCTGAAGAATTCTCTTGGTCAAGAATTTTAGTGCAAATTACCAAAGCCTAGACAGAAAAGTAATCTTTGTCAGGATGTACAGAGGGGTTGTTACTCAGCCCTTTTCATGCTTCCAGTCATGAAATTTTTAATGTTCTATTTCTTCAGAGAAGATAAAAGGACAACTCTGTCAGCATCTTTCTCTTCAACCAAATGGAGAGAAAGCAATAATCACAGGTCAGTATTTGAGGCAAAAGACATAAAATTGGATAATTTGAACAAATTCTTGGACCAAAGTATAAAATGTGAGGATCAAATTTTAAAAATATAATGCATTTAGTTATAACCTCTTTCAGCAGAAAATTGTTAGCCTTCAATTCTAGCATTACCACACAGAACTTTATAACCAAACAAACCCTCTCCTATCCATGCCCAACTAAATACCTGAACACTAATACCTATTTAAAAAGACACAAGCTGCTTTAGGTCTCAATCTTCTATGCTCTTTTCTACTACTTTTTTTTTTTTTTTAGTAAAAAGTTATATGTAAATATAGATATTTCTTCTTTCAGTTCTGGTATAGATTCAACCCCCACATTGTTTTTTAATCAATGTTTTTCCTTATCTAAAAGAGTGATGACTAAAACCCTAACTACTTCATTTTCTCCTCCTTAGAAGACACAGATAATTAGAGCTGGGAAAAATCCCAAGCAAAACAACCCTCTCTTTTTCTGGAGTTTCGAGAAACAGAAATTTCAGGCTCCTTGTGTGAGCAAAATCATTCTGTCTCAAATATTTCAAAATCGCTTTACTGCCCTCTATCATACACTTGTATTTTCTCAATTTATTTCCTCCACAGTCATCAGATTAAAAACTAAGCCCTTACCACAATAATGTACTTGTAGGAAAGTAGACATTAGGCTGTGCTCTTTGGTAGTCTTGAGTGCAGTATGTTCTTTATGATAAGAAATAGAAGTTTGAGTCACCTGTACAGGATTGCCTGCATAAAATCCACAAATAAAAACAATATTACTACAATTCTTTGTGGCTTTCATTTTTTTTTATTAGGAATAAATATATCTGATAAAAATGGAATAGGTGATAAGCATGACATATTAGTCAAACTTTGCAAGAAATGACCTATATATAAACGACTCTTTCACCACAATATAAATAGCACCTTACATGTATGCTGCCACGCTCCCTCCCCTACATTACCAGCTTTCCTCTTGCTCAGTCTCAGCATCAAAATCAGCAGAGATTCTACCTTGGGTAGCTTCTGTCCTGCATCATCACAACTAAATGCAACAGACAGCTTTGGTCTACAGTTTTGGAAAATGCTCCTGTAGAGACAGCTTTTGATATATCTAAAGAAAGGAGAAAATGTCCATTTTGTGCCTCATTAATTAATTTTTAAGGCCATGTAACTGTCTTTTCTTGTGCCTGTTTGCAACTAACACTTCTTCCTATCTCCTGTTAAATAACCAGTGTGATCTTCATCATTGTTTAGTTTGCCTTAAAGCCACATTAACTGTTGTCTGTTCTGAAGGCATTAACTTGAACCTACTCATTTTGTGCCTTATATCCAAGTTTAAAAGTCTGTATCTCACATAGTATTTTTTAATGTTAATTGTTAATTTGTTGGTGTGTCTGATTAATCTGTCAAATTCTAGTACCTGAGCATCAATAATACTATGCAAGCTTTTAGAAAACATTCTGCTTACTGTCAGGCTTACCTAATGACAGAATAACAAATGAGATCCTCCTTTTTTCCTTCATTTTTTTTTTTTTCTTTTAAACAGACAGATGTTTTCTATAAGAAATAAAAATAACTGGAAAGTATTTAAGGACTGCACCAACTTACAGCCAATAAAAATACAAGACATTCTATAAAGTATTAAGGCCCTGATAGTTATCAATAAATGTTATCAGAAGTATATGAATAAATACGGCCTCTTCATTTATAATTCAATGAAGAGTACCTGTGCAAGTAATTGCCAGGGAAAAGTGAACTAGCAAAAGACTAGAGAGGTTTACTCAGTTAAACAACAAAAAGTTCTCCGGACATCTTAGAGCAGAAGCATAAAAGCCATTTTATTTGTATATTGTTTTTGCGTAACTTCTTTTGGGAATTTGCATATTATTTGTTAAGATAAATGTGTATTTCCAACAAGGAAGAGTGATAAGTATTTCCCTTCAAAACAGGTTAATCAGATTATAAATACTGCAGATGTAGATTGGTGTCATTCACTCACACCAGCCTCACAACCATACGTATTATAAAAGGCAAAATAAAGACATTCCATCACCACATTCAGAAGTCACACCGTGACCTATTAAGTTTGACATTCTGTTGTAGAAGTGATTACAGCACTACTAATTAAAAGAAGTAACAAATAGTTGATAGACGGATAGCAGCTGTTGAGAACTTTTAACCACAGAAAACTACTATGTAATGTGAGTAGCAAAGGGCACATGCTAGCAGAGCTAGCTTTTGTAATTGTTCAGTCTCAACCAAAGTTTAAAGGCATATTTTAGCCATAGTTTCCTCTATTTAAGGTCTAGCAGCATCGAAGCAGGGTTCTCCAAGTAAGATTTCCACAGGTTAGAAAACCGGGCCATTGTAGCTCCATCAATGATGCGGTGATCAGCTGACCAACTCACATTCATTATCTGTGCTTTAAATACTTCACCTTTTCCATTAAACCGAGGGAGAACCTAAAAATCAGAGGAAGGAAAAAACCTGATATATTAAATATTAAATATTTTCATCAAAAAAAAAAAATCATTTTCTTGTTATTAATTTCTTTAAGCTTTTTGCTAAATTAGACACTTAGTAGTGCCACTGAAAAAACAAAGACTTTCCCATTATTGTTTGTGCTGCAGATTAGAATATATTGCAAACCTACATAATCAACAATTATATCCTGTTTTCACCATCATGGAAATACTGAGCTAGTGAAAACCTTTCTTGACTCAAATTTTTCTTCCCAAATAGTTTATTGCACTGTTAGTACTCAAAATAAGGATTTCCTTAAAACATTCCCTAAACAAAAAGCTCATAGGAGGGACATAGAAAAAGTATTTTAAATTAATACCAATTTCATTTCCAGCATTGATCTTGAATCTCTATACTAAGGAATTAGAGCCTGACATTCAGGAAATATGAAACTGCCTTCACCACTCAGAGCTTTGTATGGATTCAGCTATCTGGCTCATGAAATTGTACTCCATTATCAGAATACTTTTTTAGTCTCAAGGTTTACCATTAATGATAGCAAAAAAGCTATTGCCATGTCGCCAAACTTATAAAAATGTATTTACATTGTTTCTTAATAATTAGAAGGCTGACTGTGGATCTGAGCAAAATGTAACGGGATTCTAGAAAGCAAATCTGAACCTTTGGCAGAATAGACTTCTATTTAAACATTGTCTCTTCACAGTCATCTAAAAACATCACAAAACTTTTCAATCACAAGCTATGCAGTTTCTGTAACATAAAGAGAAAATGTTTACATAAGAAGAAAAAAACAAAGGGACACTCCACATTTCATTTTCATTACAGATTACCTTAGTTAGCTGGAGTTAAATGCTCACATCACTGAGCTAAAGTTAATATACCTGTATCTTTCCAAGTGCTCCAATGGCTACTTCAGGAGGTAGTATCACTGGTTTGGCGTAAGTGCCACCAATCTAGAAAGAAAAAGCTGTGGTATTAGTTAACAGAACTATTTTCTTATTTTTTTAAAGCAGATTGTCTGGCATTAATTACTACAGGTTTTGTTCATCGTATATTAAACTTTACTGAGGTATTCATTTCAGAAGCAGTTTTCAGATGTACGTTCCCAGTTTCCCTGTACTCACTGTGCCAATATTTGAAAGTGTGAATGTTCCCCCAGTGAGGTCATTTGTTCCCAGTTGGCCTGCAGAGCCCAAGGACTGTAGGCGATTTAACTCAGAAGCAATCTCAAACACGCTACAGACTTGAACATTTTTCACATTTGGGACAATTAAACCCTGCTCTGTGTCCATGGCAACTCCAATGTTGTGCGAAGCCTGCAACAAGTTTCATTAACTGGACATTAACATAAGCGAGCAACATAAAACATATTTTACATAAAAAAGCATTTAAATAATGCATTCTTTATGTATCTTTTTAACATAGAAAGTGCTGTCTACACTAAGCAACTCATCTATACAACTTTGAGGGTAGAAGGGGATGTCAATTTTTAAGTATTAGCTTTCCACATCTACAAAATGCAAACTTATTTTGGCAAGTTTCATATCCAGGAAATACAGAACCCTGGAATCAATTTCACACTGAAAATATCTCACTTTAGGATGATTATATGGGTAACACAACATGACTAGCAGATTTTAAAGAGAACAATAAACTTTTTCTAAAAAAAGGGAAAGTGAGTTCCCTTTCATTTGCTATAAAGAATACATAAGGATTCATCTGAAAGATTGATAAAACAGCACAAAAAAAGAAGTTTGTGCTGCAAGGAGCACGTACACCACTTAGGAAAATAGACACTTGTTGCACACAAGCATCAATTCAGCACAATTAAATAATGTTTATCAAAACTGAGTTTAAAATATGACTTTAATACATAAGGCTTGAACACTGGAATAGTGGAACGACTGTGCCATTAATAAAAATTACTTTATTAAATTTTAAACATTCTCATTTTAAATGCTTGGCCCATCTTCAGGTAAAAATAGGAAAATCACATGCACTTTTGAGGCAAGCCTGAATAAAAAAAGTGACTCTCATCAAACAAGCTACTGTAATGAGATCAATAATAAATCAAATCCAGTCTCAGAATCTGGACACACAAATTACTTTCCCGCACACCATTGTAATTTTGGTTCTTACAATTTGTTCAAACATTCTGAAAAGCCTTTGTTTATTGTTAGTTTAGGTTTTCTGCTCACAACTTTTATCAGTAGTTTACAAACCTTGTATGTGACATTTTGACAGCTTTCATCCAAAGAAGCATTAAGAATGGGATACTGCAATAATCCCAGAGAGGCTGCCTGTTAAATTGAAAAGGAAAAGAAAAAAAAAAAAAAAAGGTAGATGTTTATATTTTATAACCAGAGCTGTATGGAAAGAAAGGAGCTGTGGGAGACAATTTATATTAAAAACAATACGGATTTCCTCAGTGAAATAAAATTTGGCTTGAACTCTCCTAACCTTGCCTGTTGGTACTCTGTTGTTATTAGGGATAGCAGAAGAAAAGGACAACTTACAAAACCCAAATATAAATCAGACATATAAAAAATATAAAAAATTATAATCCCTTTCCCAAGTATAACTGAAGTTGAATCTGCATTTGCTATTTCCGTTCCACAATTCAAATCAAATACCCCAAGGCAAGTTAAGAGATTCTGCAGCAATGTCATTCTCAGCTCTCCACTTAGATGACAATTATTTCAAGGAAGTAATACTAATTTCCCCTAAAGACAGGGAACAGAATGAGTGCTTACTTAGCACTCTAATTGAAAAAGCATTACCAGAAGTATTCAGACTAAGCTATACGTTCAGTGCATAGCTTAGGCAGTGCATCAGCCTTCATTGATGCCCACAGTTGGAAATGGAACCATAGCAACTAAATGAGTGCAAGTGCCTGCTCTTCTCAACAATAGAAGAGACATACTCATTCACCTACTGGATTCATTACCAACAGAATAGTAATAGTAATAGTAGTAGTAATAATAACAACAACAACAATAATAATAATAATGCATTTCATGTGATGTTCAGCTTGATGGGGCTCATGAAAAAAACTGAGAATTTCTAAAATTTGGTTTGTGTAATTCAAACACTCAACACTGCTTACCCCCATAACAAATAACGCTTTATCTGTTCTATCCTTCCCCATTAGTATTTCAAAAAATTTCCATGATATATATTGTAGTTCAGGTTATATAATAACACTAATACACAGAACACAGTTCGGGTTAAATAATAACACTAACTACAATTCCAACAATAAATTCATAAGTGGTGCAATAAACATAAGTTGAGACTTTTCTTGTGACCTGTAACTATTCAGTTGATAGAGCGATGCTCCAAACTTACAACAATCATTGATCAGATTTTGGCAAAATCTATGTAAGTACTCCATACAGTACTCTGCTGCACATCTCACCTTTATGAAGAAAGGCATAAAGGAAAGCTTAACTCCACGAACTTGTGCTACAGGTTTCAGCTCTTCTCGCAGCTGGACAAGCTGAGTCAAGTCAATCTCATCACAATAACCGAAGTGGGGTATCTTCAGGGCCGCACTCATAGTCTTTACCATTGCCTTGTGAAAACCTAGAAAATATTCAATATTCACTGACTTCTTAAACCAACAAAATGAGCTTCTGGAAAGTTATGGTGAAATTTCAAGTATTTGTTTCCATTTAAAAAATTACACCAAAAAAAACCCCCCAACCCCAAAACAAAACCCAACAACAAAAAAAGGGCAGAATAAATCTCACTTTAGGATCAACAGTTATTCAGCATGTGCAACTCTGTTTTTACAATTTTAATATTTCAGATTATATTACTGCTTGTCTCTCCTACATATGTGTGTGTATGAAATCATAATAAAGTAATCTACTCTACTTTTTTCACCATCTCCAAGTAAACATTGCCAGAAAGGCAAGCAAACCCTATCATTTTCTTCTCTTAATGTGATTTTTCTTACCTTAGTGTCTTTTATTGCACTCTTCCCACTTCTGGCACAAGCATGAATGCTGAAGTACACTATTGTGAAGCACTGATAAACCCTTAAATACACTGCACTTCGCCACTAATTGCATAATAATTCACAGTGCGACAAATTCACACGTTTCAGAAATCCTACCTGTTTTAGCATAGATTTAAGAAACAGGGATTAAAAATGAGCAAGTGCAACTTGCAGCCTAACTCTATCTAACCAAAACATGAACAATTTCATAAAATCATACTTTCACACAACACCTTCCTACAGAGCATGTTTTCCTACTGCCCACTGCCATGACAGTAACATGAAACACACTCCCATCAAAAGGAACCAACTGTTCCCTGAGCAATATTTACTGGTAGTCTACTGTGAACGTGCTCTCAAGTTTTCGTATTTCATCATTTACCTGTTACAGGTTCTGTTTTATCTTTTCCTGAAAACACAATGGGTCTGGAAACAGGCACAGGAATTTTGCGCGCTCTGTCCTTCGGAGCAGCTGGCACAGTCTCTGATTTTGGCAGAGGTGGAATAATTTCAGCCTTTGGTGAGGGGGGTAAAATAGCTCCCGTTTGTTTGGCCAAATAATTGAGTATGTCTTCTTTAAGAATTCGGTTATCTTTCCCTGTTCCAACAACTTCACTCAATTTAATCTGAAAAGTACATAAAAAGCTATGACACTTTTGGTTTACAGCAATATAAAAATATCCTGTACTGTGAGCTATGGTTAAAAATTATTCCAGCTACTGATCTAACATCCCTAAAGTTTTCTTTCCCTTTCTATGATTTATTAAGTAGTCAACATTTTTCAGATCACCTAAAAGGCCCAATAGGAGTCTGACCACATACTTTAAAGAGGAGCTATGAATACTAATTACCTCTAAATTCCCTCACAGGATCAATAGTGAAATATTAATTTGAGGAAAGCTATTCCTCACTTAATTTTCTCTACTTATTGTTTTATTTTTCTCCTAAAAATGTACCACAAGCTTTCAAAACCAATGGCATATTCACAGGGGAAAAAAAATAGAAAAGCACTTAAAAGATCACCTAGTACATCTTCTGCTTTAATATAAATCTGTAAAACAGAACAAGGTTGCTAGAGCTGAGAAACCATTTTATCCTCCTGCTTGTTCTATCCCAGGAATCTATTCCAATATTTTACTGGTTTTATTCTAAAAGGCCTAAAGCATCCTAGGTGCATCTTAAACCTAGTAATTACTTTTGTAACCACCAAAATTATCAGAAAACACAGAACTCTCCATCTTTACAACAGTTTTTACACATTTTACATGTATTGAAACAAGTCATTTCTCACTGCACATTCCTCTAGATCAATGTTCTCCTTGTCAGTGAAACAGCTAGAGCAAAGATGGATAAAATACAGCAGAATCTGACCCAGCAAACTTACATTGTTCTCCATGGCCAGACGACGAACTGCAGGGGTTGCTAATGTTTTGTGACCTTTTATCTCTTGGTGAGTGTGCTCTTCATGAGACATAGGAGGTGTTTCAACAACATCTTCTTCTGGGGAAACACCTGCAAACAAAAAGAAAATTTTTTTCAAGATGAAAAAGTAAACTCCTCTGTCACTGATGGTTTTATAACAACAAACATAAAATAAGCAAGGCAAAAAAGGACTTACAATACCTTTTGAAGCATCGATTTCAATGTCCACTAATGGTTTTCCAACATAAGCAATTTCATCTAAATTGTAATGGAGTTTTCTAATGATGCCATCATAACGGCTGGTGATAGTAACAGAAGCTTTATCACTTTGTACTTCACAGATGCTATCAAATTGAGACACACTATCACCTTCTTTTATATACCTAAAAGAAAAAGCACAGGCTACTATAAAACCTATTAAGTGTAAAAATCCATGCAGTGTATAGTTCAGTTAGGCACATCCCCTCAACATGAAAACACATTCCAGATAAGAACACAAATTCTACATAATGGACACATTTGCTATATGCCTGTTGCCTGACTGCTCCAGAACCCTTTGTTGTGTGAAATGACACGATGACTCACCGTATCAGCACACATATATTTTTACTATTACTTTAATATAGCAGAGTTTTCTTGACAGATTATAAGCCATCTAGTGAGCCCAACTTAGTCTGAACCTAAGGAGGCTCTTAGTTTCAAATTCAATACACAACCAGTTTCAGAAAGGAAATCGAAAGTGGGAAACACTGTCTTCTGTGCAGAGAGAAGTATTTTCACCTATTTGTAAAAAGCACAAGGCATTTCAACACTGCCTTCCTTCACTGTACACTTTGCTTAAGCCATTCATCATTGGCTTTTTACAAACAATTTACGTTCACATCTTTTACTAAAGTCAACAGAGAAGGGGTATAGGATAAAATTATGTGGATTCTGCAGAACAGCCATTTATTTCTAAAGTTCAGCCTAAGTAAGTATAATAAAAGACAGGTCTCCTGTACTCTAAAAACATTAATCACTGAAGGGAAGCCTACATACACGTGCAGTTAGGGCATCCCATTCCTTTCACCTTTTCCACTCCAAAATAAACCAGATTGCAAATAAACAAAATGTTAAGCTCTGTATATACAGGATTTTAAAAACATGGAAAGTGAAACTTGAAAAACATCACTAGTAACCCAGAAAACACATTCTCAGATAAGTAATTGAGAATACAGCTGTTAACTACTTGCTGGATTTTTAGTGTAATTCTAAGAAAGTAGAGCTTACCATTCTTTCACAGTCACCTCCGTAATCCCTTCTCCAATGTCAGATAGCTTAAACTGGACAATTTGGCCACATGAAACTTAAAACAGACAATAAGGAAATACAGCATGTTTAATACTAAATACAAGATATCTGAATGCAGCAAAAATAGTCTACATCCCAGTCATATACAAACCACTAATAAAACACTCATAAAATAGCAAAATAAAATAAATTATTTTATTATGAAAAAGATTACCAGCAGATGTTCTGAATAATCGCTGTTGATGACTAAACTTGAGGGCAGATTTGTCAAACACGCACACATATTTTGATTTTATAAAGCGAATGCCGCTGCACGATCTAACACGGTGAATGCAAACCTGGAGGAGAAAAGTCTCAAGTGTTAATATAATGGACCAAGGCATGTAGAGCTCTTTTAATATTCCTGATGCAACAGTAATACTAAAATAGTGGAATTCTAGTTTATATAAGAGAAGTTCTTACAGAAACACAGCTATACTGAATACAAACTAAATGTACAATAACCATTAAATCAGCATAAGCTTTGCCAGGTCTGTAACTTACGTCACTAACACAACACATGGGGAGATCAAAGCCACAATAATGTAACCGATTAACAAAAATCATGACAAGATCTGGTAAGAGATTTATACTTGCTATTGTTTCTCGAAGCAATTAATCAGGACACACACACACAAGAAGCATATGTAATATCAACTACATCAGCCATCTGAAATATTCTTATCCAGACCGGATGCTGGAAGGGTCCTCTAGAGCACAGGAAAGATCAGCATATTTTTCTTTATCAGTTCTTATTCCAATCAATGGTTGATCAGAAGTACTAATTGGAAAGGGAATTCACACCAAAGGGCACAGGCAGTTGCCCTTTTATTTCTGTTAATATATAGGAAGCAATCATCTTCAAGTAAATATCATTTCACATCAACTTTAATGACATTTTTAAAGAACTGAGTGTGAGATGGTTTTCTTTCATGGTTACAATTACATCTATCCATAAATTAACTCTAAGGGTTGATGGAATTTACTGAAAGTTTCTTCAGACAAAACCTTAAGCTTTAAAGCATCATGTAATCAGTCATGATTTTGGTCAAAAGCAAAGCCAGTAGCACTTGCATTGATATAAACAGGCATTTTATCATTAATCTCAACAGACGTTAGTTCAGACCCTTCTTATTTAGTAAGATTTCTTAAATCTAATGTAATTCTGGTGTTATGTTGTCTTAGAGTGCTGTAAAATTAATAAAAATAACATTTTATCAGTAGATACTATCTCTAATTAATTTAGAGATATGAAAAAAATTCAGGTGCTACAATGTACCTCAAGTAGCTCAAAACTGTAAAATTTAGAAATTATCTTCTTAGAGGAGCCAGAAAACAGCACACCTGCATGGGAAAGTTCATTTTAACTTCTTTTTTTAAAAAAAAAAATCCTTTCAATAATTACAGAGAATATGAACTTCCTGATTGCCCTCCCCACCACCCAAACTGTTCAACTATTTGATTCTATATTACACTTTTTAAAAGTAGATTATTCAGAAAACTGTATAATTCTGAACTGATGTACATATTTTCTATATTAATCTAGCATTTCAAGTTATATTTAATATCAACTTTCTTTTACCAACAAATATTAATACAATACAATATGCCATAAAGGATACAACAGTTATATTGAGTTACTTTTCAGCTGATTGTAATCAGCTCATCTTTTCAGTAGATTGTATCTACTGAGACAGAGTAAGTATTTTTCTAATTTCTATAAGGACCAAACTTTTCATCAGTCTTCCAAAAAAATTTCTATATTAAAAAATAAGGTTGATAGTAATTTTAAGCAATGACAAATCTTATTTTACAAACATATTTAAAATTCTCATTCAATTACAAAAATGGTATATAATGTACATCTTCACAAGACTGTTTTCCTATTTTAAATTCTGTTTTTCTTCTCACTTGAGTCCACGGTTAGATTTTTTTGTTTAACAAGATTTTTTTTCCCCCAAACTTAGAATAAAACTCTTTTCTCTTTATATGACCCTACATGGAAAACATTCAATATTTACCTGTGAAGCTGATCACAAGGAGCACATCAAATCTCTGAACTATTTCTAAATGTGAAGTTTCATAATGCTTCCCATGTGTTTTTAACATTTGGTAACCAATGCAGGTAGTGAATTAGTAATGTCACTGCCAAAAAACCAGACTGATTTGGTTAGGGAAGAGTTTCGATGCTGCTTCAAATTATATTTGTAGGAATAATTCTAAACTACAGCTTTTTTTTTTTTTTTAAATGGAATCTTTTTGGTTTGCAGTTCTCCACATTCCCTACTAAAAAGTTGGTGTGCTAGCATGTTAAACCAGTAATACAGCACTCAGTCTCTTCACAGACCACTGTTCCTTTCTAACAAGGGGAAAAAAGAAAATGCATGAACCAAAGAGGCTATGCTCATTAATTTCAGTTTTTAATCACCATAATATTACTTTCTGTGTAATGCTGAATAAGGGCATAACAAAAGCATATAAAAGACAAAATTAGTTCTAATATCCATGGCATACCCATCTACGTACCTTGACATCTGGAGAAATACAGTAATAAAAAAACCCAACAAGCACAGTACTGGCTGTTATGTTTACATCACCACTATGACACTATATGACAATCTAAAGTAATAATGCCACAGTAAGAGAACACCTTTCCTGTGCAAGTCTTCAAAGTGTGGAATTACTGTGAGGAGAAGAAAATGTTCTCTCGCTGATGCTGAGGACAAATCAGCCACTGACACCTGGTTGACTAAGGTTTGTGGTCCAAACCAAGACAACACAGGAGCTGTATGCTGTTTGGGGAAGAATTGTCTTGCCCCTGTTCCGTTTTGGTTGTTTCCTTAAAAAGAAGCCCATTGTGCTTTTCAGATTCACCACTGATCCTAAAACTACTGCTGGCTGTGAAACAAAATGTTTTTTGAAGCCTGAAGGCAACTGATCACTTGATGAAGTAACACTGAATTTCAAAGTCAAATGAAATACTTTGTGCTCAAAGGCAATGACTTCACATTAAAGGATACTCCTCCCTAGAACTCTTTTGACTTACTCTCCCATTGAGGTATTTTAATGAACATTTATTTACATTGGTTTAGTATGTGGGCAACTATATACTTGGAGATACAGAGTGTGCATGTGAAACAAAACCAGTGTCCTTGATAGCATGTTTCAGGCATTATTCCTCACCTAAATAACTGTCACCATGTCCTAGTGTCCAGGTAACTGTTATTTCCTTATCACTTAACACAAAGACTCCCATGCTCCTTTCTTTTCTTCATCACAACCTAGAGTCCCAATGGACAACCACCATTACTTTGCCATGCTTCCCCTTGCTAGCCAAAGTGTTTGCAAAAACAGAATATTTAAAAAGCAGATCTTTAATATTACAATACACATGATTTCTTGGATCTTATCACTGGTTCACAGTAGGTGATCACAAGAGGAATTAGTATGTAGCAAAATTTTAAATGTGCTTGCAGGAAACAAACACTGTAAATAACCAATTCTATAGTTCATCATGCACATAGATAAGATGAGCATTTTCATCTTATCAGACTCTCCCCCTCTAGATTTAAGAGTAGATGGTTTAGTTAGAATGAAAACTGAAAAGAAACTGCCACTTTCAACATTCTTAATTAGTAAAATTACTTACATGTAGCCTAAACCTAGATAATTACAGAAGTATCACAGAAAAAGTTCCTCACTGCTAGGCTTTTAAAATACAATATGGTTTATTATGATGAAAAAGTAATAATAGAAACTAGAACTGATCCTTAATTTTGTTTCCCTTGTATTATCTTACAAAAAGATACTTCTTTTCCTGACATTCCACAAAACAGCAGTGACAACTGGAAACCAACACTCTTCATTACAGCAGAAAAACTATAAATGGAAGAAGGCAGAAGAAAGCATGAAGTAAGTCTTCATAATAGTATATGCTCACAAGATTACAAGCATCCTAAAAGGCAATCAAGTAGGTTCACATCTTGGAGTGTGGTATCTCAGCTACTTCATTTACTGATAGCAAAGCTCCTGGGATTCAAAGAAATACCTTTCCACTATGCGTGTGTAACTCCCCCGCCACTGTGCCCGCACGGTACGATGCAGGGGCGGAGGCGCGGTGATGGCAGTAAGGCATGGGCAGTGCAATGAATCGGATGACTAGGGAATAACAGAAGGGAAGGATGACAGTGGCTTATGACAGAAGACACACCTTTCTTTCACGGGAAAGATGGGGAAAGGGGCAGCAGCGTGCGGTGAAGGAAGTTTTCTGAGGGTCTCTGGGGAGCGACGGCACTCTGACCCCCAGGGACTGTAACGGTGCGTGCGGGGCCGGGCACCGCCGGCCGCGGTCACCGGTGGGGCAGCGGCGGGGCGGGCTGAGGGGAGGCGGGGAGTGAAGCTCAGGCACTGCCCGCCCGCCGGCCCGCGGGAGGGCTGAGGGGAGGCGGCAAGTCTGCGAGCGTGTCGTGTTTGCTCTGAGGGTCTGCCGCCCGCTCGCAGCTGGAAGGAAGCGACAGGGCTTCAAGATGCCGCCGAAGCGAAGGTCGAGCGTTGTCCACCCCCTCACCAGCTAACCGGGCGCACCACCACCCGCAGGGTCCCCTTGCTCCCCTTACCAGGCGCCCCGCGGTCCGGCAGCTGCTCCTCAGAGCGGTCACGGCCGCCATCTTACTCCGGGAAGAGGCAGGCCGGGGCCCCCGCACACCTCCCACCGAGCAGCCAACCGGAGGGCAGCCACGCCAACCTCAGCCAACCAGGCGGCGGGCGGCCACCCTAGGCTCTGGGCCAGGGAGGGTGGCGGCGGAGAGTAGCCGGCTGGTCCCGGTTCGCGCCCCGGGGAACGCAGGCGGCGCCTTGAAGCCTTCAGATGGCCACGGGAAGTAACGGGAGGGCGTTACCTATCCCGAGCACCTTACAGGGGTTCTTGGAGCAGAGCCAGGAGTGTGGCGTCCCTTGGCCGAAGCGGCGTGAAGGGCAGCGCGAAGGGCCCGGCCTTTCCCAGTGCCCCTGTAGTAAAATCCTGAGCGTGGCTGCCAGGCCAGCACACCTGTGTCTCTCCGTGCTTCATTTAGTGATCTCGCTTTTGGGGAAAACGGGTCTCTTGTAACCGATTCATTACAAACAGGAGTCCGGCCCTCGGCGGCGTGGGGCAAAGCTGTGCCCGTGGGGCTGCCGACCCAGCCGACGCTTAGACGTGGGGTGCCGCGTTTGTCACCGCTCCGGCCTAGCGTGGCCCTTACTCGGGACAGGGGAATGGCACTGCCTCCTCTGGGACGCCAAGTTGCGCGGTGCTGCCCTGTGCCGGGATGTGACCGTTAACACGGGGAGAAGGAAGCTCTCCCCACCGGCTGTGTGGCCGCCCGGGCGCTGGGACCCGGAGGCTGCTCCTCGTGCGGCGGAGCCGCCCCTGCCGAGGAGGTGGCTCCGCTCTGCGCCTGCTCCAGCGCCGCCGCCCGGCCCAGGCACCGGCACACGGGGGTTACGTCGCCCCTGTAGCGCATCTTGGACGCGTCACCGTCGCTAAGCGTTCACTGCCCCGTGGGGCTGCTTCGCCGGGGGCTCTCCCTCTGCAGGACCCCGCCGGGATCCCATAGGCGCGGCGGGGGCCTCTGTGAGAGGCCTCTCTGCTCACCGCCAGTCATGGACGGGGACAGGGTGGAGATAGACGGCGGCATCATGGAGGGGGTGAGCATCTCCAGCGGGTCGGCCTCGCACTGTCTCGCCCCGGGGAGCGGTGACGAGCGGGCCGGTAGTGGTCGGCCGGGTAGGAAGTGCCTGACGAGCGCCATTTCTCCGTGCAGGGAGGGCAGATCTTGAGAGTGTCCACGGCCTTGAGTTGCCTGCTGGGCCTGCCGATACGGGTGCGCCGGATCCGCGCCGGGAGGAGCCAGCCCGGCCTCAGGTAACGGCTCCTTCCCGCCTCCCAACGGCCGCTCGCCCGGGGACTGTCTCCTGAGTGGTAGGGGTCGCGTTACGGCGTGTATGAGCCCCTCCCGCCTGCGAGAGTAGCTGTGCAGACCCCTCGGCTTGCTTTTCTCTGAAAGGCTTCCAAGAACACACCCTATGTGTTTCCACTGCTTTAAGATGGCCTTTTTGTCAGAAAATCCCGCCTGTGGGGGAAAGTTAGGGTATGAAGCGGGCGGTCTCCCGGCAGGGGGGGCTCGGAGTCTTCTCTCGCTCCCCTCGGTGCTAGCCCTGGCCGGCTGCGGGGGCAAGCGAGAGCACTGCCCCGGTCGCCTCCTGTCAGAGCCCATAGGCTTACAGAGCATCTCCGAAACGTATTCGGAGGTGCTAAGTAGTCTGCAGGGTATGAAACATGAAGTACAGCTGAGGTCATGAGGTTCCTGCAAAACGTGGTTCACCGAGGGCATGGTGTTAAGAACAGTTCTTTTCTTTCCTGTTTAAATTACTCAGAGCTATGGAAACACAAGCACAGCAAACCTGTTAGCTCTTTAATGGCCCTGGCAACCAGCTACTGGCTGAGCTCCAGTTCCGTATTGCCATCATTACCCCATTGCAGAAATCACACCAGAGTCCTGCAAATTCCAGAACGGCCTGAATGCTGCTCCTTTGGCTCCTGCAAACTTGGGAGAAGTACTGTAGAATCAGAGAACTATCAAGGTTGATCGAGTCCAACTATTAACCTAACACTGCCAACCTAACACCACTAAGCCATGTCCCTCAGCACCACATCTACCCATCTTTTAAATACCCCCAAGGATGGAGATTCAAGCACTTCCCTGGGCAGCCTGTTCCAATGCTTGATAACCCTTTCAGTGAATAATTTTTTTCCTAATATCCAACCTAAGCTTCCCCTGGCACAACTTGTGGCCATTTCCTTTTGTCTTATTGCCTGTTACTTGGGAGAAGAGACCAACACACACCCCTCACTACAACCTCCTCTCAGGTAGTTGTAGGAGTGATAAGGTCTCCCCTCATCCTCCTGTTCTCTGGACTCAAATTCCCCAGTTCCCTCAGTTGTTCCTCATAAGACTTGTGCTGTAGACCCTTCACCAGCTTTGTTGCTCTGGACACGCTCCAGAAGGAACCAGACTGAATTTCCAATCCTTGTTTGATCTGAAACTTGCAATTGTAGTGTTTCTTAGTTGTTTTTTAGTAGTTCTTTTAATACAACATGAATATGTAGTCTAGTTGAACATATCTTTAACTTTGTATTGTCACTCCAAGGCCTCAGCATCTGTCTGGATTGGAGATCATTCGGGATCTATGCGAGGGGAAGCTGGAAGGTGGAGAAATTGGCTCAACAGAAATAACCTTCACTCCTGGGAAGATCAAAGGTGGAACCCACATAGCAGATACAAAAACAGCAGGGTATGTTTTGTACACTGAAAATGACTGACCAGTAACTGCTCTTAACTGCTTTTTGTAACTTTAAAAATACAACAGAAGATGTTTTGGTAACTTTAAAATTATCACAAAAGAGCAGAAAGAAAAAATAACATTGATACATGGGTAAGGAGCCAAAAGCCGTGCTTCCTGAGCAGATATATGTGATCAAAGAACCTTTAGTATAGACAGGATATGTATGAATAAAGTACATGCAAGTGTAATAGTTTTAAAATTCTAATTGAATACAGTACAATACAATAAAATGTAAGTTGAACACTTGATTAGTGTTAAGCAAAAAACAGCTACCCATGTTTTTAAAACTTTATCCACTATCTTCTCACATTAATACATTACACATCAGGTCAAATACATCAAATTAGATAAGTATCTCAAATCTGTGAGACCTGAAATAGTCTTTATCACATAATAAAGTAAATTCTGAGATTTTACTTATGCATGTAATGATACAACACGGGATACTAGTCTTTTGGAAAGGGAAACATAGTCTATGCGTGGTTCTTTGTGTCTGTGTTTCTTCTAATCTGTATTTCTGTGTTGGGTCCTTTGTTCTTGGAATCTGTTGCAAAATGGAATAAATGGGTTTAGCTCTGGAAGGCTGGTGTGAACAGTTGTTCGGAAGCATAAGCTGTTAGGCATAAGTTTCCTTTAATTTACGGGAAATATTTTTCTGAGCTTCAACAATGTAAACCAAGCTGATGTCTTTTCATTAATACAGAAATGTATGAGTAAGCAACAAAGCAGCAGAATTAGTAATTAAGACAAGCAAAAAAAAAAAAGTGAAACACTATGGTTCACAAACATTTGGCAGCTATTTAAGAAAACAAACTCCTGTTTTCTTCAGTGGTGATTGTTGTTTTCAGAATTTAAAATGATGTTTGCAACCCCTGTGAGATAACTTTTTTGTTTTGATGAACAAACTTACTTTTGGAAAATTTATTTTGGGAGGTTTTTTGTTGTCTATGAAATGTGGAGAGATTCAATGGAAGGGGAATCTTATCTGTAAAAGCATATTTTTCTACGCCCCTGAATTTTCTTGTGTGTGATGCTGACCAGCTTCTACGCAATTTTGTAGTTTTCTAAGTATTTTTTTTTAATTTATTAAGTATTAAAATGTTAAAATTGCTGCCTAAGCCTTTTAAGCTTTTAGCAGCTGCTAGCTAACTTACAGTTTTCACAGTCCCATCAGTACCTCGAGTAAGCTACATTACTTTTATTCCAAACAGGAATATTAAAGATGCAAGTATTGTGAAACAAAAACCTTCATATTTAGGACATGAAGTCTTAAATTAGTAATTTTAAAGTAATTTTTAAGTTTACTATATAGGTAATGCTCAAACCCAAATATTTATGTAAATGCTGTGGAAAGTCCTTAGCCTTTGATATGTAATGATTCTGTGGAATTCTATGGATTATGAGTGCACAACATTTGAGTGTCGTGTAATTGCTTTTAGGAGTGTGTGTCTACTGATGCAGGTAGCAATGCCCTGTGTGCTGTTTGCCGCTTCCCCATCAGAACTTCGTTTAAAAGGTGGGACTAATGCTGAGATGGCTCCTCAGATAGACTACACAGTCATGGTAGGGAAAAATTCCTTTGGCTTGGTGCATCTTTCATGCATATATATGCAATGTAACTACTGTAGTTCTGTTGCTCTTACTGCAAGTTTATTTGTAATTATGGAATTAGGCATATTACACGATTAGTGTACTGTATGTAGAGAGCAACCAGTGTTTCACGGAACTGCCTGAAACAGCAACTAGTCTGTTTGCTTTTAATTACTAAAGAAAATGTCACTTAAAATATATTGTTATTCCAGAAGTGCTGCAAATTGTTAAGAATTTATCTCCCTCTTTCCATAAGAAAATCCTTTTACACAAAGTGTCCTTCAGAACGAGGTATGAGGAGAGTTAGATAAGCTGCATGGATGAGACTGGCTATCTGCTTAGGTATTTTTTAATAACGTAACTGAAATTTTTGTGTTGAACTCTCATTTTTGGAAGACTACATGAAATACAGGAAATGATAAATGCAAAATAGATTCACCCCTTATCACTATGTGTTTATGTATGCTTGTTTTTCAGGTTTTCAAGCCAATAGTTGAAAAGTTCAATTTCACATTTAATTGTGACATAAAGAAAAGGTGAGTTATGGAGACATGTACCAGAGGCAGGTCTTCCTGAACCGGTAGTGTGAGCACAGAGGCACACACAGAGGTGCCCTGAATCAAGCTGAGGGATGAATTCATAATACATGAAATAATCTGCCTCTGTGTATAGTGTCACCATATAGTGAATGTGATACGGTTCTTTCCTGCTTTTTTTTCATTGCTGAGTCTTCAGCTGCTGTTTAATGTTCCCCATGGGCTACCTCCGAGGGAACCGCACGCTGAACAGGCACTCCCTTACTGCGCTTTCTCTGAGGTGCCAGTTGTACTGGTGTTAGATAGTTAATAAGATGTGTGCTATGAGGTAATACAGATTTCTAAGGCACGCATCAACAAACTTTGTATGTTCAGTGACAGAAAACTTAAAAATGTATAGTTTAATATATGCAGAGCCTTCTGGTTCTTTTCTTGCTTTCCTTGTGATTTTTTGCATTTAATTATGTCTGATTACTGTATCTAAATAGGGGCTACTATCCTCAGGGAGGTGGTGAAGTTGTAGTCCAGATGTCACCAGTCAAAGAGTTGAGCCCAGTAAACTTAACAGAACGTGGCACAGTGACAAAGATATATGGAAGAGCATTTGTTGCTGGCGCGCTGCCTATAAAAGTAAGTGCTGATAATAGCTCTGGTAGTATCCAGCTTCATATATCTCTATGTAATCTGCTTAACATACCTCTACTATTCATGTATTCTGCAGTCTTTGACATACAAACTATGCCTTACTACATGGTTTCAGTTATTCAGACTGTAGAATGGAATTTTGGATGCTTCTAAAACGTATTTATGACACAGGAATGTGATAGCAGCTAAAACAGGAAATAAGAATGGTATCCTTGATGTCATTCATATGACTGTTGAAAAGTCTTTGGCATTTGTTGAGGGTATCTTGTATCTGATTTATGTATTCATGTTTATGTGGATTTTTGTAAATCTGAAATCATGGCCCTTATTCATAGATTTATGGGTCAGCTGTGGTGCACTGTAATAGGCAAAGGTCAGTCTACATCAAACTTCTCAACTATTGGTAAGGGTATTAGAACAAGCTAAGGGTAGCTTTACTCATAGATGAAACAGAGAGAAATTTGCTCCTTTGTACTCCCTTCTTTCTATGATTTCTATCCCGTTTGTGTTTACTGAGAACTAGTGGTGGCTCCTTCTCACACACAGGCTAGGAATTAGTTGGGGGAGAAAGAGTAGAAACTGAGCTACTCTGAAGAGCTGTGGACTGTTGGTTTTGGTCTTAAAAACTCCAAATCCATGAACATTGGCTGTGGTTGGATCACAAGGATGGCATAAGTTTCATCTTCTCCGACCTGCTTGCAATTTAAAATTGTTAATTTATATATTATAGAGATATATTATAGAGTACATCCTGTACATAATAAGGGGGAGGGAGGGTTTACAGTCTAATCTCTTGGGATAATCAAGACTAAAATCTTTCTCCCTATGAACAGAGCAGCATTCTTGAATTTCTATTGATGTAAAAGCTTCTGCATATATCACTGTAATTGTCATTTGTTCAGCATTTAACGTTACCTTATTTTGTGGGAAAATTTTCAGAAGAGATGGTGTTACGTGCTTGTTGAGGGGTTCTATAGCAATCTTTTCTTGTTGATCAAGTAGCCCCTTTATTCAGGGACCCACTGTAATAATTACACATATGTTAATTAATCTTTTTTTACTTTTTACCTTGTCAGCTGGCAAAAGACATGTCAGCAGCAGCAGTGAGATGCATCAGAAAAGAAATCCGGGATCTTTACATTAATATTCAGCCTGTTCGAGAACCTGATGACCAAGCCTTTGGGACTGGAAGTGGAATAATGTAAGACAAGCCCAAACTTTCTATTGATACCTGTAACCTGGCTGGTTGATTAGCTAGATCTTGATTACATATTTGATAAGTAAAGTTTAACATGAGTGATTTTGTTTTTAATATATCAATCTGGTTTTTCTGCTTAGCATTGTTGCAGAGACTTCAACAGGTTGTTTGTTAGCTGGGTCATCACTTGGCAAGAGAGGTAAGAGCTGTATAAAGTACACTTCTTTCAGATTTAACTTCACGTACTATTAACAAATAGGAATCTGAAGTACAATTTGTTCAGAGACTTGATGCTTTGGGTGTTGCAATTTTAAATGTGTATTGTTTAGTAAAAAAGGACAGTGGAAACAAGCAGATTTTAAATGAAGTAACTGGAATTTTACACTTTATACTTCTAAGCTACTTCTGTCTAGTGACAAAACTTACAAAAATATTAAACTTGCCTTTTATCAGAATACATTGTTAAGGAACACTGAGTTGAAAGTGTTTCTGGACTTAAGATACACTGTCTTGGTGGTACCTGTGAAGTTTTTGTTCACTGAATCTAGATGTGTATCTAGATTAAGAGGAATAGAAGTGATTTTGGTTTTTAAATGGTTTGAACAAAATGTCTCTCTGAATGTAAGTGGGGCTACTTGATTCCCACTGCTTAGGAAATATGAACTATATGTCATCATAAGATGGGAGGATTTTTTAAGGAGACATTTGAGGCAAGAGCGTGGAAATAAGGTTTTAAAAGTTGATAATTTTTTGATTTTTAATTTTTTTTTTTTACTTCTGTATGTTTAAAGTATCAAATAATAATTGGCAGCATCCTAATCTTCTGGATTTCTCTGTTAGGAAAGAATTCTGATAAGGTTGGCATTGAAGCAGCTGAGATACTGCTTAGGAATCTTAAACATGGTGGAACTGTGGATGATTCTCTGCAAGATCAAGTAAGGTTCCTGTATGGGTTTACATGAAGTTGAAGTAGAAAGAACACACATCTATGTATTATTTGCAAGTAATATACATCTGTACAAGGAAATGAATGAGATGTAGATTTCATCTCCACGGGTAGGCACAGCTTTACCTAATGAGCTGATAACTAGAAATCCTTGGAGGTTTCCCAGTGTGGTCAGAACATCACTAGAATTAGCAAATTACATATGTTCTTGGGAACCTCAGGTGCTCCAGACTTTGCATCAACTTTCTTAATTTTTCCCTTCCTGTAAATCTTAGTAGGTGTTGGAAGAAAGAGGTAGGAATTTGGTTCTGTTTGGCACTCCATGTAGTAGACTGAAAACAGGTCCCTGGTTACATATTAAGAATGATACTAAGTGAAGCTATTAGAGAACAGAATATCTAGGACGTGTTCCCGCTTGCCTTGCGTGCTTAATTTCATTTGAGAATTAACACCTTCCACCATCCACTATCTTATTTTCAATAACACAGCCTGATAAGAATCTTGGGCTGCTCTAGGTAGGATGACATTACCTCTTAGCTGTAAACACCTGCCCACACATTACTATTACTATTGAAAGGAAGTATTTAGGTCTTGGATTCATCGTCTTTTTTCCAAAGTATGGACAGTACAATTGGTGGAAACACACCACAGCTGGATTCAGTGTGTATGGGAACCACTCAGAGTTATGTGATGCTTTACAGAAAAGTAATCTAGCAATATGGAGTCTGACATGACTCAGGAGAATTTCAGGGCAGGAGGGTAAAGGAGAGCAAAGTTAAGTGTAGTAACAGAAATTCAGTGCCAAAATCTACTGGGGAAAAGTAGCAGCACTTGTGTAATAGGCATTACAGCTGTCACTTCCAAGCTCCTTGAGCCTTGGATCACTCCTACCACTCAGGACCACGAGCTTTTATGAAACTTGGCAGACCACATTTTTACATCTACAGATATTTTGTATGTTTTTCCTTCATTTTTTTTTTTAAATAAGTAAGTTACTAGCATCTGTAGCGTTTCTTAATAATTACCTTTCCCTCCGTTTCAGCTGATCATTTTTATGGCACTAGCAAAGGGGGTGTCTAGACTGAAAAGTGGACCCATTACGCTTCATACTCAAACAGCTATACACTTTGCAGAGCAGCTAACAAAGGTGAGTCCAAAACTTCAGGAAGTTTTATCTGTCAGTTGTCATCCAGTAACTGGGAAATGTGCAGTTTAGCAGACATTGTGAACTGAACTCGATGATGGAGGACAAGCACTGACAAAATAATTACTACAACATTTATATGGGAGTTTACCTGTAGAAAATGAATGTGCTACAGAGTTAAATGCCTTTAGAACAGTTAGATACTTTTCCAGCTTATTTAAATGTTTTTTTTTATTAAATCAGTCATGCTATAATACACATAAACACGGCAAAATTGGACATCAGATATTGAATATTTAAACTTATGTATGTTATAACTTAATTAGTGATATATTTCTAATCCTGTTTAAGGCCAAATTTACTGTGACAAAATCAGAAGAAGAAGATCCCAGTAAAGATACCTACGTCATTGAGTGCCAAGGAATGGGGATGATAAACCCAAATTTATAGGGTTAAGAAAACCCCAAACCACAGAGAAAAGCAGCGAGCTGACAAAAGCAAACCTCAACATACCTCAGTGATGAACTGCACTACATTTCAATGGATGTACAATGCACACATCTCACATCCGAGTGATTTAACTTCAAGGATGATGTCGAGTTCTCCTTGGTGTGCTGAGAATCTGTAGTATGAAAAATGGAAACTTTTCTTTTCTTTCCTTTTTTTTTTGGAAAAAAATCCGCAAACTATTAGCAGCAAAATGAGTAACAGACAGGACAGCAAAGAGAATGCAGTGTATGTATTTGGGAGCTTCAGTTAGAAGCCTTGAAAATTCAGATTCACCAAAGTAGAAAATAACTATTTCAGTTTTGAAAAAAAATACTGATACTTTCTTTCTGCTTTAAAAAAAAAGTAAGTTTTATTCTTTGGGAAACTTTATGTTATGAGGTACATGGAATGAAGTGCACCATCAAATCTGTATTGCTGTTCTTCCCTAACCATTTTGCTTAAGTGATGTGTGAGGAAATAATAAAGCAGCATTACGATATGAAAGCCTGTTGCTTATATTTACTGTTATCTGAGCAGGTTTTGTGAGTGAGAGATGGATACAGTGTAACTTTTCAGAAGGATAATTTCTTTGTCTCCCTACAGAAGGAACACTCAATGCATAAAATATTCTGCCTTTAAATCTTCTCTTTTCTTCTATTTTGAAAAAAACCTTCTCAGGCAAGCTAATAAAATGTACCTCATTACATCTGAAACACAAAATGCTAACTTTATGAGATGGTAGGATTTTCTATCTACGGTTGTCCTTGTTACCATTCTACTGGCTCTACATTTCCACCAAGCTGTTGTTTGTTGTTATTAAAGGGAGTACTTAATTTCAGTTGAGATTAGGGAGCTGTTGAACACATGTACATACACACAGATGTATGTATACCACACTGCGTATACACACAGGTGTATTTAGGCATACAACATCCAGTTGCGTCATCTCCATCTATGGCTGAAGTACACAGACCTCCTGGTCTGGCCTTGATGGTGCTACCAAAGCTTTTCCTGCTGTAAAAGGAATATAAAAGGAGAGAGAGGCTGTAATTTATTCTGTGTACAAAGAACTGAATGACCATTCTTCATTCAACTGAATGAGTTGGAATCACTTAACCAAAACTGTATCAATGTTCTCAGCACACTTGAATCGATTTCCAGGTTTTCCACAGTCCAATGTTCAGCCCTTGCTTTAAGATCTCTTTTTCTCTCAATTGTGACCGTTGAATCTGACAGCCAAAGCTGTAACTTGAAGTATGGTTTGTCTTACTAAGATAATTGCATTACTGTACATTTCAAACACGACAGAAATCCTTTGCTGATTTAGAAAAACATTCATCGACTATCTACTGAGCAGTATGTTTCCTCTGAGGGTTCTTCCTCTTTCCCCACCCAAAAACTAGTGCAAAAGAGTGGGATGCCGTTAACGTCTGACTGAAAGGCGATTATTTTTCTCTAACGCTAGGAATAGTCTGAAGGGGGCAGCAGATACCCGCTGAAGTATGCTTGTAACCCCCATACTTGAGTGCCGTTGACTGAGCACCTCTGAATTATCAGTCCGTGCTGCTAATGACTTTTAGTGATTCTTTCAAGAAAATGTTAAAACAAACAAACAAAAAAACCCAAACAAAAAAACCCCAACAACTTGAAAGAAAACCCCCAAGGAGCTGTTGCCTGTGCTTAAGAAAACAAGCTCTTCTAATCAACGTTTCAATGAATCTTTACTTGTTTCCACAATTCAAAAAATTAATATACTTGACGTATTTTACTTCTAATGGAGAGATTCCTGCTGAGGAGACAGCTGGGTGTAATTTAATTCAACCTCCTGATCAGATCAAAGCACCACTAACTTAAAATTATTGGTTACTCAGGGCCTTGGCCAGTCAAGTTCTGAAAGTTTTCAAAGATGGAGGTTCTGCAGTTTTTCTGTGCAATTTACCTGAGCTCAACCACTCCCAGAGCTGGCGTTTAATGGTTATGTTGTGTGTTTGTTTAGTTTTTGTGGAGTTGTTTGTTTGTTTCTTAAGCTGAGTGATTGCTGCTTAAATGGAAGTTGCTTTCTGTGACAGGAAACATATTGTGAAGGCGAGTTTAGCAGTGTACCGGCTCTTCACTATTTCTTCAGAAGAAAACACGGCAGAAGAAAATTAGATAATCAATTGCATCTTACCCAGAAGATTTCTGATAAACCCTCAGGTTCCTCTGGCAGCTGAGAAAAAGGGATCTTCAGTAAGCCCTAGAAATAAAATTATAAAACTAAAAATTAATTACATATATTTACATAGTATTGCTTAAAATTAGTACAGAAAAGCATATTGAATACAGTTTATAACTAACAAAGTGTTCCTTTTTATTACTTTTGAATTCAGTCACTGGATTCTCTGTAGTTTAGTATCTTTACCAATATCCAATCAAGCAACTTCCACAGAGTGCAAGCAATTACATTTACTTTTTATTATGCAGTTCAAGCATTTGTAGAAATTATGCTAATTGAGAGACATTCTTTGTACTATTGTTCAAAGTAAGCCAACGTTGTGTACTTCTTCATAAATTACAATCCAGGAACTAACTCTTCAGGGGTTTAAAACCCTTTAGATTTTAAAATCTCTTGCCAACGCCTTACACACTTGGCCTTCTTGCCCTGTAATCTCTGCTTCACTTTAGCAATCAAATAAGAATGACCCACTTTCTTGCCTAATAGATTCTTTGTGGACTCTAAGTGTACTTAGATGTTAACACTTAGATGGTTTAAAGCCTAAATAAATCAGCATAACTAGCTCCTGTCATATTAAGAAAACCTTATGAATAAAAGCACAGCTAAATTGAATCTTTCAGATGAGGCAGGCTTTTACATATTTGTGCACATAAACCTACTGCATTATGCATGAAAAGCAGGATAAGCTTCAGGATGATTTTATACCTGCTCAAAGCCTGGCTGGAGTACCTTTTCATAGCTTTTTCATAGCTTCGCTTCTGAAAAACTCTGCCAGTCTGCAGCGCTACCAAAGTTTTCCCACATTCATAAATGTCTAAAACCGTTTTGGAACAATTGCAGCAAAAAAGAAGAGGTAGCGAAACCTCAAGACAACTATCTCGTGTTAAAATTTCTAGCCCTATTCCAACACTTCCTGAAGTCAGGTCTCTGACTAAAATTTTCATTTGGAAAAAATTTTAAGATGTGCAGACTTTGTTTCCAAGGAGAATAGAAAAAAAATAACAAAACAGAGCAAAATTCAGCTGAATAAAAAAAAATCTCATTGAAAAACTGAAATGCAATTCCTGTCTTCTGGATTGACGTACAAAAGCACATAAATGCTCAGCCAACATGCTTAACAAAGGTTAACCAGAGAAAGTTTCTTCAACCTCCTCTTGGTAGATGTACAATAAATAGCAGCTCAGCAGCACCAACAACTATTACTGCCCCTCCCTGCCCTCCACAAGCCGGTTAAAAAGAGCAGCTGGTCCTGAATTATTCGTGGTCCTTGGTAGCTTCCTTGTAGGCCCATCCTGCCTTCTCTTGTGACGTGACCACTGGGGTCACCACTACATCAATACTTGAAAAAATTTTAACTGAGGTAATAAAATTCATAAAATGAATTTGGAACTACAAGTATCATTCATATTCCACCAAGTTGCTGTTTTCCCTTTTCAACGGGGTTCTGCATCATAAAACTTAAATCCTCTGGGTTTACATTCACTTTCAATTCACTTAGATTTTAAATGTACAAGTCAAAACATGAGCTGCAGATCTTGTTACATCACACTCCTACATTGCACGTGATGTATGTACTTAAGCTTAAATTTTACAGCGGAATTAATTATTAAAATTAATGCAGTGTGTGCAAACTAGCATTGGTAGTTAGTGGTGTAACATTTCTTAAAACTTCCTGCCCTTTTTTGAATATCAACTAATAATTACAGAGCAATACTTGCAGCTTTTTAACTTTCATTTATATCCTTTTACAATCATATAATTTTTAGCGATAGGGTTGGATTAAGTCACTTGTGGGAATGAATTAACCTTTTGTTCAGGAAGCGATGAGACATTGCTTGCACCTGCTCTACAAATATGCACTGGGTTTTCTTATGTTAATCAGGCACATTTTAATCTTATATAAAAACTTCAGTGTGGGTGTATAGATGCAACTAAGATGCTTACACTTAATACTGCTCAAACAAGTAGTGGCAATGACTCACAAGTTCTATATACCAAGGAAATGGGATTAATCCTTTCAAACCGCTTGTCCCTAGCATACTTCCTTGAGAGAGAATTGTGTTTGGATGAATGGAATGATCAGAGAAAGGCATTGCACTGGGATATGCGGGGACTGAAGTCCCAAGACAAATAATAAGGGCATTCTCTGGAGCCAGTTACAGAAAGTTCCCCAGGGAATACTGCACTCTGGTAACTGAAACCAAATACTGAACTCTGTTGCTCTCAGAAAGAGTACCTTTGAGCCTTCTCTCCTCTTGTGCCCTTCAATCTACTTCAGCAGGGAATTGTCTCTCTTCTGAGCCTACGCCTTTCATTCTGGTTACTAAAACATTAGTAAAACATTTACTATTTCCTAGACCACGTTGAGGATACTGCATCTAGTTTTGGGCCCCTTCATACAAGAAAGACACCAATGGTCAGGTTGGTCTGGGGCTGGAGCCCTGTGAGGAGAGGCTGAAGGAAGGGGGTTTGCTCAGCTTGCTCAGCCTGGGGAGGGGCTGGCTGCAGGGGCACCTACCAGCCACCAGTCAATGCCCCTGTGGAGGTTACAGAGGAGATGGAGCCAAGTCCTTCATGCTGGTGCATGGCGGGAGGGTGAGAGTTAGCGGGGGCAAACTGAGACAAGAGATGCTCAGGCTGGACAAAGCCTCAATCGGCCTCGCCTGAGCTCATGGCAGACCCTGCATCCAGCAGTTTAGACCAGAGCCCTCCCATGGTCCCTTCCCACCTCAGTTATCCTGTCACCCTGAATGCCCTATCTGGCAACTAATGATCATCTGAACATAGTGCATTCTCTAAAATATTCCAGCACAGGTTATGTATAAGTGACACTGTTAAAATGAGCCATAGATTAAATAAAACAGTAGACCAAATAAAGGCTCATATAGGGGGAAAAATGCCAAATTAAATTCTTTACAATGAAAACAATGGAGAAGTTTTTTTGGAATTAGAGCTACATATTTTTGAATTAAAAACAAGTGAATGCAAACACAGGAATTCAAACTGTTGGTGATTGGAGAGAATAGGAAGTAGTATCAGTCTCTAAAAATCAAGTAAGATGGGTCAACTGGAAAGTGCTTCCCTAGTATTTGGCTGTAGAAAAGCCTGTAAAGACTGAGGTAAAACAAGTGGGAACACAATCTGGTGTAAATTTAGTCAGAACCAGAATTTTTCCTTTAATCCCTGATTTACTAGTGCATTGAAGATCCAGGTTCAAGGTTTAGGAAACCTATTGATAAATCCATTTAAAAGCTGAAAGCTCTTTCAAAGTACACATATGGAGAAGGTCACTACAAGCTGCACAATTCTGAGGGTTTTGTACCTCCCAACTGCCTCTTAGGTGTTTCAGTCTCTGCTCTGCCCAGGTGGCTTTCCAAATCCACCACCGTAATCCCATAATGATAGGATATCTGCTAGAACAAGGAACTCTGATTTGAAAATCCCACTTTCAGATAATTGCATCTTTTTCTTCACATAGCAGTATTTTAGGACAAAATTTTAAACAAATTTTCTGCCACATTATGCAAGTTTTCAAAGATCCATAAAAAGAACACATTTTTTAGCTCAGAAAACATCTACAATTATTTCTACTTCTCTCCTTCCAAATATATTTGTCTAGCCACTTAAGATTTCCATTACCAGATGAATGACTCCTGTGTAAAAAGACAATTTGTGAAAGGGTTTAATAATTTTTCCACATGGAGATCTCTCTATAAACATAAAATTCCACACCCAGTGGGCTCTTCTGGTTTATACAACTCCAGCTGACCTGAAGTTTATTCAACTCTTGTAATGCAGAAATGTGCTAGTAGATTGTATGTTTTCTCAGCCATTAATATTTGTAGCTTCTGAAAAAGTCAGGCTTGTTTTAATCCCAGACTCCTTTTCTATACTGGTATTACATTCCATAAAAAACCCCCACAAAACAGTGGTCAAGGCTTTGCTGTTATAATACAGCAACAAACCTTTGCTTATAGTGTGACGAAACTAAGGGAATCTACATTTGTACAACCGAAGGTGGAATTTGGGCTGTATGCATAAATTAAAAAGGGTATCAGACGATAGAATTTGGCAAAAAAAAAAAAAAGAATTGAGAGTAAGCAGTGAGTCCAAACAGCATTTCTATCACTTTCACTCTACCATCACACCCCCACCCCCAAACTTAGTCTCTGATTTTGATTATACGTTGCTGTAGTAGCCTGCTAGTGCGTATTCCACAGCCAATTAATTATGCTTGCTCACTTACCTTGCAATTGTGCAAATTTACCAACTATATTGCTTTTTACAAAAGTTAGTCTTTTCTTCCGTAGCTGTTTTCCAAGATTCCCTAGATTTTTCCTTTCTCCCTCAAGTACAGGTTAAAAGTTAGGTCCTCTATCTGTATCACTTTAAGATGCATGTGTTAAGAAAGATTCTCAGTTTACGGCAATTAAATTCACAGAATATGCAAGTAAGTCAAAGAAGTTACTCTGAAGTAGCACTGGAAAGCACAGGCCCCAGCTGAACAGGGAACATCAACATGTGCTGACAAATCTTAGATAGCTACAGTGGGTTCATCATCAGAAATGAGGATAAGCACATGGCCCCCTTATGCTTAAGTGTTTTGGTGGTGCTGTATAACTCTATCTTATCTGAACAAGATTGCTAGCATTCTCTTCTATGTGGGAGAGTTGCTTTTCATCATCAAATTATCAGATGAAAAACTGTAAAGGAAGACTCTGCAAGTTAAGCTGAACTGTATGAGCTCAAAATAAGGCTTAAAATTAATTACGTTCCATAAAGCCCAGCAAATCTTGGGCCTTCTATCCATTCAAACCTTTCATCTTTTTATTACCCCCCACATCATAGCTCTGGACTTTAAACTCCAGCTCTTCAGCATTAACAGTAATTTTGTGACACACAATTAACTCCTCAGTGAAACATTCTTAATAGTACCACTAACTGTTTCCTCCTTGCATTCCAATATCTAAAACTAACTTGTCTCAAAAGCCTTTTAAAATAACTTCTAATTCTGTATCTTTTCTTCCTCTATTTTTCAGTGCTAAAAAAGGAACAATTTCAAATCCCCACAAAAAAAAAATCAGCCTAAGCTGCTGCTTTTGTTGGAGAGCTAAAGAAAGACCTATGCAACTAATTGCTGATGAAAACATTCAAATGTGGTGTTTTCCTTCACCTTATTAATTACATGTGGAACAAAAATTTCAAATTTGATGGACTGGTGAAGCAAAATTTTAAAAGCAATGAACTGATTTAGAAGTTTCTGTCTTTCAATAAGACAGGGCCTGCTCCCGGGCCGACTAAAGAATACTTAGATATCTGTACAAAGTTTTATGCCCAGAAGTGATTACATGCACGTCCACTGAAGTTTACAACTGTTGCAGTGTTCTCAGCTCCTCTGAAGCTGAGGATATATTTAAATTTTCTTTCCTTTTTTTTTTTTAAGTCAGTTGTAAAACTTCCATAGCTGAAGACAGATTTGATTAGTAATAATCAAATTTATTATTTAGAATGGGTTAATATAGTCCAACAATCCAAATGCTACATAAAAATACTTTCTACGTTAACCTTTTGTACTTAAGGAAAGGAATTAAGGTAACTGAATCAGTGATAACATCATCAGAGAGAAAAGGTTGATGTGAAGCTGACCTGACTTGCTTTTAACATATTTTGGTCAGTCAGCACAAAATAATTTTGAAACTGTACTTTTAGATAGATTTGCTCGCTTCCGTCTTAGAAGATGGTGACCTCCAGGACCGCAAGATTTATGTCCTCTGGCTACAAGCCAGATTCCTGTATCCTGTTTATTATTAAATAAGTGCTCTGTAAAATAAGCACAATTCAAATGCTTTGCCACTCAATCAAGAGTCAAGCCCAAGCCCCCATTGAAATAGAATTTAGATAGGTCTCTAATCCAACAATTATTTAATTATCTTGAAACAGAACAAACTAAAACTTCTTCCATACAAATGCCCCACTGGTTATCGCGCAGGAAAAGAGGTAAGCCTCTCTTCCACAGCAGTTGAAGAACTTACGATTCCTGCAATTTCAAGGGAAATCTATTTAAAATCTTTCTGGCAGAGGAAGAAGTTAAACCTGCATCTCCCCCATCCTGGTTGATGCTTTAACTCACACACTGTGAAAAGAAGGAAAAGCTACCACCTTTTGTCCTGACTTTTCAATGACTCATGCTGCCTTTCTGATGAAAAGATTGCTGGTCTCTCACACCACAGAGTCACAAAAGTACGGGAAGATGTCTCTGCAGGAAGAACTGGGTTTCAAACATGCACACATACTGCTTAGGACTCAGCAGCAATCACCAAGAATTTGGATGGTTCCCTGCTCCACTCCTCGTGGCTGCACAGTGAGCCTCTGGGGCAAACCCAGGCTCCCACTGTCCCATACTGGAATTCCCACTGGAATTTGAGTATTAGAGCCAGCCACCGCAAGCTAATAATTTTTCCTTATAGCTCCTGCCACGTGACTGCATGAAACTCAAGTTTCCAGTAAATCATAGACAGGCTGTTCCCAGGAGCCACTACTCCCCTGCACACATCAAGAGCAGGGGTAAGATAAATAAGGTCAAAATTCAGCAGAAGAAGGAAATCTCAACAAAAACTGCACAATTTTCCATACGATCTCATGACACAAGACAGAATCTCTGACACACTGCAGGTTTAAATTGCAGTGTCACCCTATTGATCTAAGCTTTTCTTAGGCCTTCTTTCTCATTCTCTCTCTAGTCACTATTCACTTTCTTTCTGTCACTGGCCGTAGCATGTGAATCTGTGAAGCAAGTAAGCTAATGCCCATTTTCTGCACTGCAGACTATCAGCATCTCCAGCTTGCAGATGCAGTTGCAGTGGAACCAAGAACATCAGACAAATAGGATCAAAAAAAAAGTCTTTTATCTCCTTATTGGTTTTTGCTTCCTTTTCTGCTTCTATTTTTATTTTGTGCTCTGCTCTCCAGTTAATTTCTTTCCTGCTTTATATGTGTTTTCCGCACCTTCCCTCCAAATTTATTTCCCTTCTACTCCCTCCTCTCACATTCACATCTACTTAGAGCAGCATTAAAATATCACAGTATTGTTAAACTACAGAATTAGCGGTACAGTCTGGCTCCAGCTAACCTTGGTCCTTGCAAAACCATTTTACTTCCTGTACACTACAACAATTGGAGATGCAGAAAGCACTCAAGGACATCTCTGCAAGTCCCTCCTATGGTTTAACTGGACAGAGGCTCAGTTCCCATGAGTGCAGCACTAGCCTCTGCCTGCAGAGACAGCTACAGTACATGGTGGTTCATGATATCTTATGAAATAGGAGGAATACAGGATTCACCTTATTTCTGCATGCATAGGTTGGGGAGGGGAGTTTCTGCATCAAAATTTTGTTCTTTAAACCACATGAAACTGAAGCAAATTAAGCTCACATACATAATGTTGTAGCTGTGCTTGAGTTTATGCTTAAGTTCCTGGAGCCAGCTGCACCCCCAGAGCCTGGGCGGGGGTAGGACTTTCATGTGAACCTGGCTATCCCCATGCCTGAGTCACTCCTCTCAGAGAGACCTTGGCTCAATCTATTTAGACAAAGTGAGATTTAATGTGTAGGCAGCATGGATTAGCTGCGAGTTCTGGCTCAAGCAAGCTAAAAAAATAAAGTCTAGATGAATGTGAAGTCAAATACCACTCTATCAGAAATGGATCCCTGTTGTGTATGTGGAGATTTGTGAAGTCTCGCAGCTAAATCCCTGTCCTTAGCAAAATAACAGTTATTGGCCCACAGACAACAGACATCTTTGAAAGAAAGGTGTTTTTCTTTTAGTTCTATTTGTTTACATGACAGATATTGTTCAGAGAATGCCTAAGGCTGCATCCAAACTGCTGGGAAGTTGTGATGACACTTTCAAAAAATTACTTGCATGAGATTCCTAAGGTTTCCCAACTTCATCCAGGAAAAGAACAAGACTGGCTTTTCTCATGTAAATATAAGAGTGCCATTCAAGTAAACCAAGTTATGTAAAATCCACAAAAAGCCCAGAAACAAAGCAGATTAAAGAAAACTTGATCAAATTTTAGAAAAGCCTCTTTCCTGGCATTTTACTCCTACATATGCTTTATCTACCCCATACTCAAACTACCACCATATGAGGAAGAGCACTCTTTTGCCCCAGCGTCTTTCTCCTACTCATTACAAACTGATTTACATGAATTAAGCTTCACTATATGCCTGTAAGGTAAAACAGTGTAACAAGGCAAGATACGGGACAGACAGACAAGCGAAATTAATTGCTAAAAGGCCTGTTAGAAAAGATTGAGTCAAAAAGTAGGTTTTCAGGATCCCTGGTTCTCAGTTCCAGTTGCACTGCTTGACTGCTCTTACTAATTTGTAATGACTGTGAAATTTGTAACTGTTTTGAAGATTTCTGCACATCACTGATAGTAATGATATTTCAAATCCCTTTGCAGGGCTAAAAAATTATCTTTTTATTTTCCTGCTAACAGATCTCTCAGAAGTCCAGAAGTGCCTCATATACTGTTCAAATTTAGCAGAATTTTCTTCTCTGGAACGAAGTCTAGCACCCAGCTTGTGTGCTGTCCCAGTAAAGCATTAACACTCCCAAGCACACAGAACATATTTAATGCCTCTTTACAAATAAGAATGCAGCATGAAAACAGGACGAGAGTAACTTGGAAACAACTTTCATTTACAAGTCGGGTGAGTCTCAGCTCAGGATAAAGCACAATTTTGTGGCATGTTTTAGGATTTTATGTACAAAAGTCAAGAGGAAAACCTGTGCGGGGAAACTGGCATCTGGAAAGGTTTTTTGAGAACCTAAGTCACTGTGCTTCATGACACTTGCTTTCCACTGCCTCACAAGCTGCTACCCTGTCCTGTCTCCACAGTATTTCTGCAATTACAACCCCACAGCTCAACGGTCACACATCTTGCAGCATACAGTTGGGTCACGGTCCTGAAAAGACTTACTAAAGCCTCAGTGAAGCACACTAAGTTTATTTACCCATTTAAAAAGTATCCACAATTTTCTGGCTCAGATTGTTACTTTATGTGAGCAACATGGTAATTTTTAATGACTAACGCAATGGGCATCTACTGATGTCATCCCAGAAAGATGAGGGATCAACTTATCTAGTTATTTCTTACCTTGTCAATACCATCACAACTCAACTGTTCAGAAAGGAGACAAATTCATTAACAAAGTTAAATTAAAGGTCCATCAAATTAAATTGCAGCTATTAGTAATATTAAAAATAAACTCTTCTACTATCCAAATAAAGCCACCATAAGCAGCATCGGCTTTTACTTAAATAGTTTATGTATTTTAGTAATTAACAGAGTAAAACCTATGCTTGCACAGCTTTACAACTGCATGCCGATGGAGACATCATTTCCCCCTTTAATCTTAGAAGCAAAGAGTAGCAATGTTGGTGGTGGTGACACACACCCAACTTTAGGTCAGGGGATTAAATAGCTGTGAGGACCGCTATCAATTCACTCTATAGTCATACTTCTCTAAAAAGGCAGAGCTGTTGGTTGACTTGAATTTTGATGTTACACAGATACGTGTCTAAACCAGCTGAGTCTAGATTATCATAAAAAAAAAAATTATTTCCTAAGCAATTTCTTTATAAGAGGACAGTAGAAAGACAAACGACAGCAATTTGTAGATTTATGTTCTTGACTCATGGATTTTGACACGAAGTTTTGGGGGGTTTTTTTGGTTTTGCTGTTGAGCAAGCGGGTGATAATAAAAGATGACAGGAACAGTGTGTGCTCCTAACCAACTTGCTGTTTCAAAACAATACTGGGAAGCTGCTGACATACCAATATGTATCACTTGCATGGGAAAACTGCTGAAAGTAACTCAGTGCACACATTGATCTACAGCTTTAGATCTGCTCACCGAGTTCCTTAGGGAAAACACCTGGCTACTAACTGCAAGTTTTCTCCAGGGGCACAGAACACTGAACAATCCTGATGCAGCTCACAGCCCTGGGTTTGTCCTGTGTAGCAGGTGTCCCACCATTCCACCCAGTGTGACTCTTGGTTAATGTCATTGCTGATGTGAAAGACACTGGAGCGGTGTTACCTCAGTAACACAGGGAAGTAGATACTGGAGTTCATGGCTGCACTTGGGATGTGGCTGAGGTGGTCATAAAACAGATAATCCAGAACAGATGTGCAAGCAAGCGCTTTCAAAGAGGAGAGGAGCAGAAGAGCTGTTCTCTCTACTAACGAGAAGTGAAAACTTCTCTTTTTTACTCAATGCTTATTCATTAAAACCAGAATATGCTGACCTTCCCCCACATGGAGGGAAGTTCTTAAAAATTTCTGTAATGAGCAAATCTATATGTTAATTGGCTTCTGATGATATTGGTGATTTATGGATGGTTGATCCTAACCGCTGCTTGCAATAATCTGAAAAGGAAAGGGCTACGGCTGCAAAGCACTACAGGGCCATGGTAGGAGGGATATAGGCCATCATCACATTTTCCTTTGTAAGGGCTGAATCCTGTATCTTGTGAAATCTCTGACAAGCCTCATTTATTTCTCCACTACAGGTCTTCGTATTTAAACGCATGTTAAGACAACATTAAACTCTTTCTGGGAATAAAGATTTTACTTGAATAGCCTTTTCCATCAAGAATACTTTAAAGGAAGTCCTAAATACAGTTATCAAGTACACTTCAAATATTCAGGGAAATGGAAAGTATTTTTCAGTCAACTTATTTGGAAAATCCAGGTCAGGCTTTATAAATATCAACAACTTTCAGAGAGAAATTAACTGCTTTCCACTTCCTACAGGAAATTTTTGCTGTGTGACATGCTGAACAATGCTCATTTAGATGAAGTTATTAAATCCACTATAAATTTGATGTGTAACTAAGTAGGCAATTAAAAATCACTGTTCTATATTCAGTAGAGGTCTCTGGTGAGTACACATCTATGGTTAAAAAAAGGTCAGCTATTAGAAGTAACTGGTTTAACAGACACTTTCAATTGGTGCAGGTGTGGGAGAGATGGCTCTGTCCTCGTGCTGATGATCACCACTGCTAACTTGCCTGCACTAGCCTAAATATGAGTAAGACCCTACATCAATTTAGATTCAGGACCAGCTCCAGAGAAAAATTAACCAAGCTGAAAGAAAAATGAAGGGGCGGGGTGTGATAAAGTAGTTTTCAGTAAGGAGCAGGCACTCCTTTTGGCCTACTATGGGCAATTGGGATTAGAAATTATGAAAAGTCTTCTTTCAGTATCAGCCAGACTTTGCTGGTTTAAGACAACAATATCCCAAAATATTAGGTTCCACAAAGTATGACAGGCAGAATAGTACAAGAAATATTAAAACTCCTTTAAGGTAACTGAATGATGGCGCTTCATTCAGAATAGAAAGTACCAGACTGATCACTGCCTGTGAAAGGTGACATTGAGCTAGAAGTTTGGGAGAGGGTGACAGAGATTATTGACACGTGAAAAGTATTTCTAAATATAAACACTTAAGAAAGTGATATTTTGATTATTTTTTTTTAATTTAGAAAAGATATGAGTAAGACAGAATTGCACAGATTAATGATTAGGAGAAAAATGGTAGGTGACAAACGTTTAGTCGTCCTGCATCATAGTTCAAAAACAAGGGGACAAAAAGGAGAAGTATTTGAAACCAATCAAAGGAAATACTTTTTACAAAGTGTCTAATTAAACTACGCAACTCTTTTCCACAGGAAGTAATTTGGGATAGCATTTTAAAGGGAAATGACTGGACATTTAGACGTAGGGCTAATACCATTGGTTAGGAAAAGAGTCTAAGTCTCAATGCCTGCAGACTTACATATAAGCAATCTATATCAGATATCAAAAAAAGATCAATGCTGTAGAAGCAGTAGTTCCTAAATCTTTCTTCAGGGGTGTTTCTTACATCCTCCTGCAAAACTTTGGTTGCTGCTTATTGTCAAAGAACAGTGTACTGAACTGTTTGGATATTTTCCATTTGATCCTGTATGCAAATTACATCACTCCCACAACACAAAAAATGGTATCTTGTAGAAGCTTCTGTCATGCATAGTTACAGAAAGATTTAGGTGGGCATGACCACAGGAGATGATCAAGTTCAATGTCCCACTGAAAGGAAGGCTAACTTCACAGTTTGGTTACATTGATGAGAGCTTTTTCCAGCTGAATTGCAAAAAACCCTCAAGGGTAGAAGTTCTACAGCTGCTGAGCAACCAGTTTTGAGTGATGAACCACCTTCACTATGCTTGCTTGCTTTTTTTTTTTTTTCCTCATGTACTATTGGAATTTCCCTTGTCACATCTTTTGACTATATCCCCCCGTCTTTTTACTGCATACCTCTGAGAAAATAGTGGCTCTGTGTTCCCTCTAGCCCCTGCTGGGTGGAGCAATATTGAAAGACTACAATCTATCCAGAAATACACTTTGTCCTTCTAAGATGCAGTTCTTACCCAGCAACCATATTTAGACATATCTGTAGATTACAAACTTCACATTGCAAAACAGATTAATAAGATGGAAAAGTAGGCCTACATTTGCCACAAAATTTCTCATACTTTGGCTTTTAAATCTGTCATCAGTACATTAAAAAAAAAAGTCAATGCTTTTAATTCAATCTAATTTTAACAGTTTTGAAGTTAAAAAAATCAAATTATCAAAAATTAAATTGACCAAGCATATTATATGAAATTTAAGGTGCTTCTTTGTACAACGTGTATATGGACCATAATCTCAGGGTGACCTAGAAGATGCACTGTACTACATTCCTTTAGCTAGACTGCAGACTTCTGTCTATTTCCATAAAAAAACAGGACTATAAGGATGGCTCTTTCAAGATGCTCAAAAAAATGCTCTCAAGATGTCTGTGCTTGACAGTTCAACTGCAGGAAAGATATAACTAAAAAAGAGGTATTCATCTTTTAAGTACAGGCAGGGATGTTAAACTTATAGTTCAGAACTGACAGCTCTTTTCAAGTGTCATAGACTTGAGCTCTGATTACACACTCTTCACAGGCTCCAACAAAAGAAGCTCTTGTCTCATCTGTGCTTCATGCTGCTGGTCTATTGTTTTACATATTCATTTTGATAAACCATACAAAATGCTACCTTGAAATTAAGTTGTTGTCATTAACAGTGGAAAAAAAACCCTATGTAAACAATCTTCTATGAAGTTTTATGATATTGTAAGAACATTCTACCAATTCAGCTAGGTTCCCAATATTTACCTCATAGCTGTTTTATTGCTACTCTCCACCCTGTTTTACTATTATGTTTATTTTATTATTTAGGACATTTAACAATGTCTCAGCCATTCTTTTTTAACATTTTCTGGTCAAAATTTCTACATACCAAAAACATTAGACTCTCCTAGAATCCGAATAACCTACCTCAAAATTTTTCCCGAGGTTGTTGTGGAAAGCATAGTGAAGGCTTTTCTTTTGTTTGCCAGGATCGAGAGATGTGGTGGCGAGTCTTGCTCCTGCCAGCCCTGAATCTGACTGTCACAGCCATCCTCTGCTTCATCCTATATTCCACAAAAGGAACAGGGTAGCACAGCTAACAGTAACAGAAAAAAAAAAAAAAGAAAAAGTCAAACAATCCTCCTGCAACAGCCCCAAGGGGATGCTTCTTCAGTCCTTCAACGAATCCAAAAAAAAAAATTTCCCCCACTTCAAAACCATTCTCCTTTACCTTAATTTCAGTTCCTCAATAGGGCTTAGGTCTCACAAAGGAGCAATATTCCACAAGAAATCTTTTTAGTTTTGCTAGGTGCAAAGCAATTTTGTGATCTGACTTAACATTCTAAATAGTCCAAAAAGTGACCAAGCCAGGGTTTTAAAGATAAGTGTTCAATTAATGATGCAATCAGCAATAATATGCGATCAGCACCCCTCTTTCTACGAAATAACCAGTTTTTATTTCAAAGAGATACAGCGTGAAAAAACTGCTTTCAAAGGTTTTAACATTATCCAGTTTCAAATATAAACTCTTAAAAAATAGTATTACATCAGTACTATGACTACACTCCCCAAATATAAAAAATCAGGTTTTGTTCCAATCCTAATTCTACAGAAAACTATTGACCTAATTTTTAAAGTAATTATCCAATCTGCTCACATTTAAAAATGCTTTATGCTTACATAAGAAATAATAATTTTAATGTTAAATATCTAAGTGGCAGTTCTTCAAATGTGAAAGTAGTTGATTACTCAATTGTATTGTGTAAAATACAGTAATTAGCAAATCAGATTGTATGCAGAATTACTCCTTAATAGATTTTGCACATTCAGCCCTCCAGCTATAGTTTGTGGGATCACTGCCAAATCCCTCCCTCCTGCTGCTGACAGCTTGTGGCAGCGCTGTGCAGAGTTCTTCACGCTACATTCCCTTGTGTCCCAGACATTATCTAGAAATCTAGATAGCTCAGCGTTGACAGATTGCTCAAACTTTCTCCCACTTTCTTCCATTTTGAAAAGAACACAAACCAAAAGGGTATAAAACAGGAACTTCAAGAGCTCCCAGACGTACCACCACAAGATATCAAGCGCAGCAAAGTAGTATGTTATTCCTTGCAAACAGGGATGTTGTGCATGCTACAAATTTACATAATTTCAAGTGACAAACAGAAAAGAAATCCATTGCAAGTTACTAAATGCAACGAAGCAAACTCTGACTCAGGAAACTCCTGAGCTTCAAGACTGTTGGAGACTGGGAGTGCATTTGGAGAACATATTAAAATACTTGTTGGTTGTACAGCATTTTCTAGGCATTAACTTTTATCTACTGTTGTTTAAAAATCTTGGTCTGAACTAGTGTGGTCATTCTTATGCTCTACATCACAGTGAACTTCATTTTGCTTCACTGGGTCTTTCTGCAATTATCTTGTTAGCTCCTTACCTGGGTCTGGTTCCAAAATTGTTTGTGTGCACTCACAAAAGACTGCAGAAACTGTGGGGGTCAGTCAGCGTTTATCTCACCCAGTATTTACTTTTGCTTCCCTATTCAATCAAGCCCAAGGCTAAACAAGTGTCTTGATCATAACTCATACTTACTCCTCTGTCTCTCATCTCTGCAACAAGAGGGCTTTGCTAAGAAAAACCGTAACAGCTTTTAGAGGTGTATTTTCTTCTGCAGCTCTTGGAGACTCATACAGCCTCATTCTATTGAACTAACAGTAAGCCAGACACAGGAAAGAACAAGGAAAAAGCACATATGCAGACTACCAGTAAAGTGTGCTCTTCAACTGCTTGCTACTATGGATATTTGCTACAAAAAAAAGGGAACAAGACAAAGAATAAAGTTCTGTAAGTTTATAGATATTATAAACAGGATATTTCACTACATTTATATTTTGAACACAGAATTTTCAGCCTATGAATTTACCTTTAGATGTGGAAATAAATTCTCCTGTACCCTATACATTTTTTTAGCTGCTTCTATAGATAAATTACTTTTTTGCTAGCAGAGAAAGCAAGTAGAACACTATTCTGCCCTGTTGTCGCTTTTTACTCCAACTCAGACTTGGAAGAATGGTTTATGCCAACATTGTCACAATTTCTCAAAAGCAGTGATGTTCTTTAATCATTACAAACAAAATCTTGCCATCCGCTCCATCCCTGCCCTGTTATCAGCACCAAGGCCATTGTGACTACGAACTAGAACAAAAGACTCAAAAACAATGTGGCACTGGAATTGCATTTTGTTTGTGAGAAGGAATTTTTCTTTCCTTGTTCTCAGAGCTTATCTACAAACCTTAAATTGTCTCCATAAAATGTTTATATCTGTAGGCTTTTCAGATAAGAGTGCCTGAATGAATTACTCAATGGTGAAGAATCATGCTATCTTGCCTCACTATACTATTAGGATGCTTGAATATATATGGAGGGACAAAATGTTCCTGAATATTAGTCAAACAGGGAATCAGTAGAAACAATAGCAGATACCTTTTAGATATCATTTTAAAACCTGCAGGCAGTCGTGTTTTAATGTATTTCTGATATTGAAATGAGCAAACGAATGCCCCATTTGTGGTAAGATTGTGTTGCAGCTTTTCCCATTGTTTAAAACTTAGTCATACCAAGCAGTCTGAATTTAACCCAGACTTACCAGTCAAAAACTATCTGGTTTTGATGCTACGCTATACACAGTTTGAAAGCCACTTCACATTAAAAAAAAAAAAGAGAGAGGTAATTATTTCACGGAAACTACCTCTCTTGTTCTGCTATCAGTTGTGTAGCATTTGGCCTCACAATATTTTGGGGTCAGCATGCTATATATCCCACCACCAAAGTAATGCAAGTTTTGTTAGCAGAAATATGGAAACACTTGTGAGAAGAGTGATGTGCTTTGCTGTTAGCTACCATGCATCCTAGTAGTTAAAATGTATTCTTCTGAGCACCTGGGTAGCCACCAGCTACCAAAGCAGGGAATCTCTGGCCCCCAGTGTTATCTCCAGCAGATAACAGCATCTCTGTCACGGCACATATTAACTGTTCCCTGCAGTATACCAATGAAACAAGTTGAAAGCATTCCTGGAGAAGTTTAAAAAGTGTATTTTCTTCTGTTTGAGCTTTACATTTTAGGGAAGAGCTCATCCTGAACTAGCTGTGGTGAATGAGATTTTGCAACCACCTTCTAAAATCCAGGCTCATTTTAGCGTTAACATTTAGCATTGCCCTGTGGTATTGCTGGGATAAAGCCCTGTTCTGAGGACACAAGGGCAACTGGTGTGCTTTAGTAGAGGCCCAGGCAGAGGAAAATGGAACTGCAAGCTGACTTTGTAGAGAAAACCTGAGTGGACCTGTAACAGCCCTTTATTCTACAGACCATTTGGTCATAAAGACAGGGCTTGTGGCAGGGACTCTTACCTAGACTTCCAGGTGGCTCTGACCTCGTCTGAAAGTGCCTACTGGGCTGGAGCTGCTGTTCACGCCCTTTTGCCAGGGCAGATGCTCTGCATTTTGCTCGATGAGAAAGAGTGCAAGGAGAAACAATACTTCTTCTGTCATTTTCAATAAAAAGAGAAGCAATTTGACTGTGAACTTTTAAGCTCCGTAGGAGAAGCTTGTGTTCAAATCATTAAGTGTCCTGGAAAACACCGAGAATCATGCAACAAGGGAGGAGATCCCCTGGCAAGATCCTGCTTTGTCATTTCACTTGAGAGGAATCTTGCTGCCCACAAAAGAGCAGCCTCTCCTAAAATGAGCACTACACATTCTATCTATCCACTTAGTGTTTCTAGGTCAAAACTGGCCCTGTTGAAATCACAGACCAACTCCTGTTGACTTAAATGACTTAATACTTAATGGAGACCCTGAGAGGGAAGACAAATACAGACATTAAGGTCTGCATCTGTATCACAAATGCTGGTGAAACCAACAGGGGAGAGAATACCGGGAACCCGTTGAGGAATTTAGAGGAAAGACTACACAAGCACTAAAGTGCTGTTGCAATATTACTTCTATTTCTCTCCCCCTCATCTTTCTTATTTTTATTCCTCCTAAGGGACTATGGGAAAGGGAAAAACAGCGCAGGAACTGCTAAGCCCCTTCTCCAGCTAAGTCTGGTCCAGGACCACTCAGAGAAGAAAGCAAGACATACCGTACCAAGTCTCATCAGTGATCCAGCTACCCCAGTATGTCTCCAGCACTTCAGGAGAGCATGCAATCCTGGCCACTTTCTGCAGTATATTCCCTGGGGATTGCTCTGCATCAATGGCTACTGGATGTTATGTAGCACATTTCTGCCTATTCCCTTCAGTATTTCTTTACAGACCATTATTTTTTTCCATTCCCCTTTTGATCAATTGTTACTGTTATCCTCCACAACCTTCTGCATCAGCTTCCAATAGTTCACCATTCACTGTGTAAATAAGCACTTTCTGTTATTTCCATCAAACCACTCTCTCTTTAGTTTGTGTGACCTGTAGCTCTGGCATTGCAGGATTTTGCAAACAGCAGTTCTGCATCTGTTGTTTGCTATCAACTGCCTTCGCAATTTGGAAAATGTCATCAGATACCCTCCTCCTTCAGAATTCTCTCTGCAAACTGCAAAGTCCCAGGCATTTTCATTTTTCCTGTTTTGCAATTCTCCTTCTCTGTACCTTTCCTAGCTATCCTTCTTGCCATACAGATACCAGAACCATACCCACTAGGCAAAATGTATGTGAACCAAAGTTTTGAACAGTGGAAAAATCATGCTTTCTGGTTTGTTCACAAGACAGCACTGAGACAGGCCTGACATTATTCTGAATAAATCTGCTTAGCACCACCTCCAAGAAATTTATGTCATGGGCCTGTCAAAGCTCTCCTCCTCCTCTGCCTTCAATCTTTTCTTCACCCTCCTACTGCATGCTCACATTCCTCCAAGCCAAGTCCATACTGCTCTTCTGTTACACCCCCACTCTCTAAACCTCCCTTTCCAACTGTAGATAAGCACAGGATCATGCATACAGCACCCTGAACACGCTATGAGAAAGATACAGGAGATCTGCACCACTGCCTTACCCTGCAGCTAGCTATCAAGAGACACCTGCATTTGTACTGCTGCTGGGGCAGTTGTTACCACTGGTATAATGTAAAGAAACTCTTTTCACATACCTCTGCTTGACCTTGTATATGCAGGTGTGGGGGAGCCAAGCCCACCTTCCTGTGCCTAACACACTGGCTCAGGGCTGCTGAGACTAGATGCATTTCAGCATCCCAGCCACAGTGCCTGCATCTCTCACAGCTTTGCCCTCAGTGCTGAACATCACCAAGCAGATGAGTCAAAGCAGCGCTGCTAGCCAGGAGAAGGGATGTAAGGGAGAATACCATCACACTCCACTAAAAGCCCACCATTTTCACAGTCATTTTGCCAACACTGGAGAGAGCGTGCAGTGAAAAAAGGTGCCAACCAGGGTGAAGCATGCAGGCACCAGTTGTCTATTAAAAGGAAAGCTGTCAGGTAGGTGGTTTAGTTTTCCACAGCTGGCAGCCTGGGAAGGGCAATTTTTCAGGAAACAACTCAATCGCTGTTGCTGAGGCTGCATAGATTTTGCCTCTCCCCATTGCCTGTACCTTTAGGTCACTGCCTGTCTTGCTTATACCTTTACAGCTAGGGCTTCCCATGACACCCAAACTGGAGGGTTGCAGAGCACTGGAACAGGCTGCTCAGTGAGGTTGCAGAGTCTCTGTCTCTAGAGATATTCAAACCTGCTTGGATGCAATCCTGTGCAACCTGCTCTAGGTGAACCTGCTCTGGCATCTGGCTCTTTTGGAGATCTAGATGATCCCCAAAGGTCCCTTCCAACCCCTACCATTACATGATTCTGTGATTCTGCAGTTCCTAAGGGTAACAGTTTTCACTGGTTCCTTCCATAGGAATGTTTATTCTGACATAATTTTAAGCAAGCAACTCAACACAGGAAGGACACGGACCTGTTTGAACAGGTACAGAGGAGGGCCACTAAAATGATCAGAGGGCTGGAGTACCTCTCCTGTGAAGACAGGCTGAGAGAGCTGGAGTTATTCAGCCTGGAGAAGAGAAAGCTCCCATGAGACCTTATAGCAGCCTTCCAGTATATGAAGGGAAACAGACTCCACAGGGAGCGTAGCAATAGGACAAGGGGTAATGGTTTTAAAACTGAAAGAGGGGAGATTTAGATTAGGTACTAGAAAGAAGTTCTTTCCTGTGAGGGTGGTGAGACACTGCAACAGGTTGCCCAGGGAAGTTGTGGATGCCCCATCCCTGAAAGTGTTCAAGGCCAGGTTGGATGGGGATTTGAGTAACTTGCTGTAGTGGGAGGTGTCCCTGCCTGTGCCAGGGGGTATGGAACTAGATGATTTTTAAGGTCGCTTTCAACTCTAACCATTCTAAGAATCACTAGGGGGATCTAGTCAAAGAAACCTATTGGTAGTTTTATTCTGCAGTAGAATAGCAGAAAAGCATATATGCAGAAAAGAATATTTATTAGCAGCTTATATTCTAAATGAAGGGTCTGATTTGGCTCATCACAAAATAAGTTGAGAATGATTAAACCCATTAAAAATGCCTCAGCTGCCCTAAAACTACCTAGACTATAATCCCAAACACTTTCTGAATAATATTTAAAATAAAGTGTTTCACAAATGAGCCTTGAGCTCTTAAATTAAAATAATTAGAAATGCATAGCCCAGTGATTGTGTAACTTCATTGAAGGTACAGAGTTTATGGCAATATGAATGAAGATAACATTTTCCAAACATTACCACAAGCAGACACATTATATTAAAAACACTCACTCTTTAGAGTAATACAAAATAAAAGAATCATCTGATCAGCTCAAGTAATGCTGATTTATATCTTTGAATTAACAACATTTCTCTGTACAGTTGCAGTAAGACTGCGATTTTACAAACTGATATTCAGTTGAACGTATTTATAATACAAATTATACAATATGTACACACCTAGTTCTTCAAGAAATTCTTCATACATGCTTCAACACAGAAGTGATTTACCAATTTCTAGGACAGGAGGCTAGCTTTCATTTTAATTTAAATACTAAAATCCTTCTCAAAACAGGGGAAAAAAATCAATTTGCTATCACATGGCAGTGTTCTTAAGTCACTTGTTTGTTACCATGTATTATAGAGGAGCAGAACCAGTCACAACAATAAATAACATTGCTCATTATGAACTTAGACTTATACTCATGCAATCACACTTTCAACCTGAGTGCTTTTACAAGACTGTAGGATCCATTTATTTTTGCTTTTCTTGACACGTAGATCAAAATTGCGACTACAGGAACTGCTAAGGCTGCTACACTAGAGAATGCAATAATCAGTGGTATCATTTGATCTGGTTTTTCCAATCTTCCTGGAAATGGAAACAAAAGGAGAAAAACATTGTGTAAAAAACAATTGAAACAGATACATGCACATTACTCTAAAAGCAGTCCTATTAATGACCTTCATTTGGAACATTATTTCTGTTTTCATGCACAAAGCACATTTAAATATGTTGTCCCTATGCTTTTTTCTTTAGTAACTCCATATTACACACTTTAACTTCTAGCCACTGTCTTGGTCTTGAATTTGCTGTGCAAGTTCAAACCCATCTGATATCATCTACAACTAAGTTCCTGAAGAACCAGAAGGATATCATGTATTTTACCCGGGAAATATCTAGGGACATTTCTTTCACCTGGAAACAATGCTTCAGCAGAAGAGCATGTTTAAAAAGCCCAATCTTCAGATCTTTTTGTGAAACAGAACTTTCTCTGGATTAGTCTCATTTTTCATGCATGAGGACAGAAACGTAGCCAGGATCCACCTTCTTCTGGACCTATCCTTAAAGCTACTGCGCTAACTCAGGTAAGAGAGACAATAAATATTCACAATGAAAGGAGGTTAAAAACAGCTTATTCTCACCAGCTCTTCTATTATTTGGTTTGATTTGGCTTTTTTTTTTTTTTAGGTTAACTGCAGTATTGTTACACAGGGATGAGCTATGAACTAGTTGTGCTTGACTTGACAAAAAATTCATTAGAAAGTACAAGCAAAATAATTTTAAGGCAATAGATCTACCTACCTACAACAGCTATCTCAATCATTTTGGTGTTGTTTCCAACCTCATTGAAAACATCAAGCAAATATTTGCCTGTATCATTTTTGGTGACATTGTAGAGTATAAATGTTCCATTCACTGATGGCAGAATAATTTCTTTCTCCTGATGGACTTTTTTCAGGACGATCTTTGATGGTGGGTTACTGTATGTGCTACATGTAATAGTGACATTTTCTCCTTCTTTAACATTTTCTGACGGATATACTAACACAGTAATATTTTGGGGAGGAACTGAAAAGAAAAGAAATGCAAGGTAGGATTTAGCAATGAACAGAAGCAAAAACTCATGAGGTGCCAGCAGCGTGTGCACACAACGTACTGATCCAGTTAATGGATTCACTGTAATATTCAAGCACACAGCCTTAGACACTACTCTGTCACTAGCTCTCTGTCACACACCGCAGTCAACAGCAGCTGACAGAAAAAAAAATTTTATCAGTTGATGGAGAATGTTGCATATCTTAAAAGATATTATATGAAGTCTTTTCTTAATGTCTTATTTTAAATCCACTGTTTATTCATTGGAGTTCACCAAAGGACACATATCAACAAACCCAAAGGTTAATGTCCTCTTTCAACAGAAGAGAAATAGAAAAGGCAAAGGAAGGAGTCCTAGAATAGTATTTTTTTTTTCACTAGGTTCCACAATTTTACATCCTGTTTTCAAGGTGGAAGGGGAACTATGAAAAATTTTGAAGCAGCAATTATTTTTTGCATCTGCTGTTTTGGACAGAAGTTTTCTTTTCACTAAGGTCCTACCACTTAAGAAAGTGTGCAACTCAGTTTCTTTAAAGACAGTTCATTCTTAATGGAATTGAAGATGTCTGTGTAAAACAAGTACTAATATTAACTCTCTACAGTAGCCAATTTAACTAACCTTTGACAGCAAGTACTATGTGCTGAAACTGCTTTCCTACTTCGTTAATGATACGCATGCATAGGTTCCTGCGTCCTTTAGCTGAGCCCTGTCTATGGTATGTGGCATATTTGCTACCTACTGTTTCAGGGATCGTGACCTCCTCACGTGTTTTCTTTCACAGAGTACCCTGAACAGATGTGACATCCACGGATGTGCAAGAGATGGTAACACTTTCTTCTTGCATCACTGCACTTGAAGGGAAAACTGAAAGTGTATTTTTTTTGGTGCAGCTACAAAAATAGTAAGAGAGAGGCAGCAGAGCTAAAGCAGAGAAGTCCACTTACTACTGAAAAAGTTCACTATCATTGTCCGTAGGTTGAGGAGTCATCACTTGGTATAGCTTAAATGCAGCTTGCAAGAACAGGATGCAGAATTGTAACGTAAAGAGCCAAGGGGCTGTAATACAGTTCCTCCACAAAAAAAAAGTTTCAACCTGTACTTTCTCTGACTCTTTCTATGCAGGTATCTGGCTAGAAACTGAGACCTATTTGGAAGAAAATATAGACACTGCACAGCTTCTTTGCCTCATGCATACATTTGCCAATTGGAGGGATGACGAAAGCTCAACTGGCATGAGAACTTTGCATAAGCTATCTGTATAAAGGCAAATTTCACCCTTCATTGTTTAAAGCTTCCTAAATAACCTAATGACATTAGGGCCACCTTTTAACTCCATTGACATCAAAGACAGAATTCCTCTGTCCTTCGCAGAATGAGATCTGGACCTAAAACACATAAAATAAAAAACTTGTGCTCTGTCTTCTTCCACTAACCTTGAACAAGTAATTTCACAGCTTTATCCTCTTTGCCAAATTGGTTATAAGCTTCACATTCATAAAGCCCAAGATCTTGACTTTTCACACTCTGTATTGTTAAAGTTGCATCTTTAAAAATTTTCTCATACTCCCCAGTGGCCTTCTTTTTCTTCCAATAGATCACTGGAGCTGGATTACCAGAACTGGTACACTTCATGGTCACAGTTTCTCCTTCTTTAACAGCAGTAGCAGGGATAACAGAGATCATTGTATTCTTCGGTCCATCTGAAAAGAAGAATCTTGTAGTTAATCACTGTTGGGTTATTTGAGGTGGATCAAACATGTCCTACTGGATGCCAAGTTGTCGGCCTCACAAAGTTAGTTTCTTTTTCATTCCCAGAATAAGTAAAGCACACAGTATCAGAGCTCCATACAATTTTTTTTCTATAGCCTAAACGTACTAACCAAATGCTTCTAACCAATAATGTTCAGAAGGCAGACCAGGTTCTCACTAATTCAGATCCTGACTTAAGACTGTTATTACATTAAAGATTTCATGTCTTTGTTTTGCTCATCAGCATTGCTTCTTTCTCTGGGGAAGAGCAGAGTACTACACTGACTTTTCTGTACTCACAGGGTTTTGTTTAATTTGATGGTTATATTTATTACTGAAGTAAGTGGAAAATTAACTAATTATTTTTTAGTGATTGGGAAAACATTGCACATACTTACATTCCACATTAAGTGTTATATCCCTTTTCCTTTCGCCAAACCTATTTTGTGCTACACATTCATAGTCTCCTCCATTGAGGAATGTCACAGACGGAAGAAGGAGAATTCTCCCCTCACTGTATGGCCTCATGTCTGCACTGTCAGTTTTTCTCCTTAAAGTAATCTTGGCAGGAGGGTTACTCTCAGCAGAGCATTGTATGGAAACATTTTCTCCTTCTAGAACTGTTGTAGAAGGCTCAATGGAGAGTTCTGGAATGTTTGGAGCACCTGCATGACAAAAGAAAAGGCTGTTACACTAATGCAAAGCTACTGAAGATGGAGAGGCATTTAAGAAAGCTGGAATTGCTCGCCCAAGGAAATGTTTGTTTCAGTTTTGGTCCCAGGCTCCATCTGAGACTTTTGGTTCTATCGAAATAGTAGTAAGTAGTAGTAATAATAATAATTACAATGTACTACGAATACTATTAAATTACTACTAAATTTACTGCTAAAGACTAAACCTACTACTTCAAAGACGACGACTGTGATATCCCTACAAAGTTGTTACGTGCATTAGCGTTTCAAGGAAATAAGTGTTCCCCACACATCGCCACTTTCTCAGATTCTTTTATCACTTTGAGTTGTTTCATTGCAGCAAAAATACAGAACTATGTATGTACCACAGAAGTACAGAAAGAATTAGCTGAAAATTAAGCACAGAAATGAGAAGTGCAGCCCATGAAGTGCAGCACTAAATTGGAAGTTAAATCCTGAATATATAACAAGGAAGGCCCCATAATTTCCTAATTTCAGTGTTTCTGCATCCTCCAACCTAACAGGCAGCTGCCAATTGGGTACTGGACAATACAAGTTAAATTCATGTAGACTTGTACCTTGTACAACAATGTCCACAGTTGCTTTCTCTGTTTTATTAGTCACCAGATTAATTACTTCACAGATGTACAGTCCTGAATCACTGAAATGGGCGTGGGGAATAGAAAGGACATTGTTTTCTATTAGATGCTCAATGCTTTCATCAGCCAGATGTTTTCTCCAAACTATTTGTGATGGTGGATTACTCTCAGTCACACAAGTGAGGCTTAGAGGGTTTCCTTCCATTAGCGGGTTGTCTGGAGATACAGTAATGATAGTATTTTGTGGACCAACTAGAAGAGAGCAAAAGAGAGATAAGGTCAGTAAGTTAAGGAAGAATGAAATGCACATCTGTAGCAATAGATTTTCCAGCTTCTCTAGAGGTACATTTTACACATTACCAAGAAAAAAATGAATAATGTGCATTCCAGTAGCAGTGGAATAATTTTTCCAGGCTTGATAAGACATTTAGCTTGCAACTTTGAAAGCTAAGCTAGCAAAATGTGCACTAATTTATTTTTTTCTTACTCTTACATTTGTCCCCCTATTGTTTAGAATTACAAACTTGGAACTGCTAAGCATACAATTGCAATTTTAAAAGCAATTGTTTATCTGCATGCTGATATTTTTCTTCTGGTCTTTACTTTCTGGCTGAGCACCAGTGCTCAAGGCAAGAGAGTGAGAGAGGAGTTACTGAAGTGTTGCCTAACTTCTGTCATGAACAACGGTGGGTATTTAATGACTCATTGACTGTTATTGAATACAACAACATTCAACCAAATGCAATAGATTATCTACATAAATAATATAGATAAGAAGTGCAGATTATAAGTTATTTACAATAAATGCTTTGTAAACTCACTCCATGAAACTTAACATTAAACAGTACTTGGTGGGAAAACCCTAGAATAAAAGCACTTACAGTTTGCATTCAGTTTCTGAGAAGTTACTCTTTCTTTGGGTTCAAAGTCCATATTAGGAATTGGTAACCTGGCCACACAGGTAATCTCTTTCCCCATATCTTCAGCCGTGGAATTAAATGAATATTTCACAGTTTTAGTCTCTGCATTTATGCTGTCATCTTCATAAAAATATTCCTCATGAAGAATACTTTCATCTTTCTTTAGGAGTACTTCCAGGTAAACAGAAGGATATACATCAGGAATTTTACAGGTGACAGTGACTTGTTTTCCATCAACAAAGGATGATGGACTGATCTCAATGACAGGGTCACTGGGGAAAGCTAAAAGAATAAAATCCATTCCTTTAGTTTAGCAGAGATGAGCTTTAGGGTCAACATAAAATCCAGACATCAAACATCTTGAGTTTAGAGGCATTCAGAACATGGCCTTATATCAACTTTGTTACAGACATATCTTGATAGGAAGACATAAAGATCTTTTATAAGTAGTTCATACACTAAAAATAATTCTATTTGTACAATTGTTAGAATATGATCACAAATGATCTAATAAGCTCCAGAAAGGCACCTGGTGAGCGATACAGCTGCCTAAATATAGGTAACCAGAGCAATGCATGCACTGGTGTTATCCTGTTTTCTGTGCTGGTAAGTTTAGACATCTGAATCATTCCCTTGCAAACTGCAAGGGCTTAGATCAGGTGCTCTGCACTTGCTGGTTTCCCAAAGACATTCATCTCAACCACATTGGCTGAGGTTTTTTTTTCCAGTTCTACCAATCTTTGGGGGATTCTATGTCTTGACTTTCAAATATTACCAAGACTAAGTAAGACCAGTAAGTACTATCTTCAGTGCAGGAAGCTAAGCAGAAATGGGGTGAGAAAAAATCCTGAACAGACGAAGGAATCTGACAAGGATATATATATGTTGAGCTACAGCAGACTCATTATCCCAGCATTATCAATTAACTACAAACCACGATAGCTAAAAACAATTTGGTTTCTTTTTTTGATGTTATTTTTGGGTTTCTTTACAAACAGATACTACTTAAAGAGCATATTAAATGTTTACTTACAGTAAAGTTCAACTTTGATACTCTTCTCTTTTTTCTCTTCCTTACCACAGAAGACAGTACACAGATAATCATGAGAATTCACAATGCTAACTGGATTCATTGTCAAGGTAGAGTATGTCCTGTGGTTGTTCACTGTTCCTCCAAGGGGGTTGTCCATCTGGGTTCTCCAGGAAAAACTTGGTGATGCACAGCCCGTAGTATTGCATGTGAGCATAAGTGTTTCTCCAATCTGTGCAACAATTCTGTTAGCAGGTATAATCTCCATTTCAAAAGCTTTGACTACAATAGGGAGAACATACATACACTCAGTAGCATTCTCAACATTTATTTTCCCATTTCTTCCCATGTTCTACTGTTACACAAGGTCATTACAAGTTTACAGTTGTGCAGAGGTTAAACTAATAAAGCTCATACAGTGCTTTACATCTCCAAAGTTCCCCATAATCCTCTAGTTTTGTTAAAGATAATACAGACTCAGATGACTCCAGCAGACAGTTCTCATGTATAAAATGGCATAAACCCAATGCTGCCAGTGAAAATAAATGCATTGGCACAGTATAATTATTTTTTTGTCAGGTGGATCTCGTTCTAAAAGTTTGTAACATTTGAGGGGAGGGGTGCTAAGTAAGATAGCAAGAACCAACTGCAGAATCGCTTTCAACAGGACATTTAGTACCAAACCTGACTGCTACTGTCAATGACAGTAAAAAATCAAACATGCAGGGATACACTGCAGTTGTCTCCTAGACTGTCTTTTAGCAAACTCAATAAGAAAATGACTGTGTCATTGCAGAGTACAGAAAAGCTGTCAAAAAAACCCCTTTTCCTGACATTTTGACAGAACTACTTAATCAACAGTTGTCTTCACTGAAATGTAAAAGCAACCAGAACAAAGAGAAATAAATATCAGTCAGTCAATTGTAGGTCAGTTTACGCTTAACCAAAAAAAAAATTAAAAAAAAATAAAGCAAACAATCCGCCCCAACTTACCAGCCATTAACATATACAAAATGATTAGCACAGCTTGGCTTGTTCTTCCCATCTTTTTTAACATTTGTTATTGCTGTTACTAGGTAAAGAAAGTAAATTTCAAAGCCTTGCTTTCTATTTTCTGTGAAGCAGCACAGTGAGATCCTGCTGCTCTGCAACGGCTTATTAGAATAGCTCCAGCGTGCTCTTTATAAAGGCTCTTCTCGAGGTGGAGTGGGAAATCCCTGGACGGGGAAATCCAGAGGAGGGAGGAAGAGATCCATATCGGGCTGTGGCGTTGGGCTCAGCGCCCTCTGCTGCTTTCTATAATACAGAATTTAAAGCCCTGGAAAACACAAAATATTAACATTTACAATACAGTGTCTACTAGACTTAAAAAGATCAAGTCAAGACCTGATCCTGAAAAAACTGAAGAATTGAAAGAACGTGGGTAATTCCAAGAAACTATATCTCAGATGGAAAAGTTACTCAAGATTGTAAATATTTTTGTAGGGCTGAGTCTTGAGATTACTTCTAACAACACTAATTTCTGTATATAACTTTACGTAAGTCAGTATTCCTTTGAAAACTGTGCCACCAGTTTAAGAGGTGATGCTACTCACTTCCTAAGTATTTTTGATCCCTAAAAAATTAAGAAATGTCAGGTAACAGAAGTCTAGCGATCTGACTTGTTCAGCTTGAATCAGGCTCATCCTGTTTGGATGAACTGAATGACCTAATTTTCCCAATTCCACTTTAAAAGTACTCTACAATGTCCTCACTCAAGATGTTACTGAAATGCATCACATTACTGATACGTTTTTCAGCTCTGTTATGCCCCACTTATGTAAAATTGAAGTACAGCAGTTGATAATACAACTCTGGGATTATTTTCAGTGTTTGATTTCCAGTGGGTATAAGAATCCATTTTGGAATATTTCTGAGGATAACTAATACTGTCTAATATAGTGATAATATTATGAAAAAAGTAAAATAACTTTTTCAGTGTTTAATTTTCAATTGGTAAATGGTATGAATGCAAAGATTGGATAAAGGTTTCCAAATTTCAATTGTTTATTTATTCAACTATTTGAGTAGTTCATATTGGCCAATTATGAACCACTAAATAAAAGCCACAAGAAATTAAAAGTAAAACATACATGTTTTAAAAATGTCTCTGTTAAATAATTCGGTATGTAATAGTTTGGTCATTTGATGTCTATAAGATATTGTCATCATATAGTATATTTTACAAACAGCACAGATTCAAATAACTTGTAAAAGAGTAATAAATCAAAAAAATAAAGGCTGAAGTAACAATGCTGTAAATGTTAAAGAAATTTCATTGCTGAAAAGCTGGCACTACATTAACCTAATACTTTTTGAGTCAAGCAGGTTTTACAGATAATAACCTAATGCAAGCTCCAAAATACCATGGTCCGGTGAGAGTAGTACCAGAGGACATAAGGCTCCCATTGGCCTACAGGCAGTGTGTCTTCTTCAGGCACTATTTTCTTCTGCTTTTCGCTACCTGCAGCTGCCCCTACATTTGCAATCTCATCAATAGAGAGCTGGACAGTACAAGCTGCTACAGACACATCAAAGCACGTTGTAATATATACACGTATGACTCTGTCAAAGACCTTACACTAGGTAAAATAAGAAGCACCAACTACTTTTTTCATACACTTATCATAAATCCATAAATATAAAATGATTGTGGGATGACAAAATTGAGATCTCAGGCAGAAAGTACATCTTAAAAATAATAATAACAATATTCGGAAATATGGAAAAACTAAACCAGACAACCCACGAATTACTCAGAAGACAATAAAGCAGGGAAATGTGAAACACCTAGCAATGCCTAACCAAAAGTCACTAAGGCTGAAATTCACTAACACTGCCACAGTGGATTCTCCCATAATATATTCTTTTTATTATCATCATCATTTTCATTAGAGAAGAAGAAAAAAATTTCTTGTAAGTGTCAGGACTTAAGAGTACTATTCTGTAAGTACCGTTACCAAATTCAGAAACCCAAAAGCTATCCTTAGAGTAGGTAATAACATCTACAGAAAGTGATTTTACTTTGCAGGAAAGGGTTTTGTTGAAGAAAAGTGTACTCTCTTAGGTAAGTTGCAAATAAATACTTTTTAATCATAGGCAGAGAGAAGTAAGAAACGAAACTCTTCTGCTTTGACTGTTTAAATAATCATACACAAAGCTGAAGAAAAGGGAAAATTTCCCTTTTCTGGGAAATCAGTTTCTAGACACAAAAAGATATAAACATAGGAGGCCATATCCGCATGCTGGAGAAATTGTAATCAAGTCCTTCATCAGATAACATGAAATAGGAAATAACTCTGATCCTGTGCTCAGTAAATTAAACTGGATGGCTGCCATTAACTTTACTGGAGCTGGATCCTTACCAGAGAGACTACTATACTGAGTGACCAGACAAATTTAACTCAGACAGTATAGGTAAGAGCAGGGTTAGCCAACAAATATTATTAAAGGAAGTACAGATCTGCCAAGAAATTTAAAAATTTCTTACAACTTGCTTTTTACCTGACTTCAAATGTGAGCTTTCTATGTATTTTAAAAAGAGCATGTACTTTACTCTTGATCCTACTATCATGCAAATAGTAAAGTGGGTATCAAGTTTGTTTATTTTCAGAACTGGCTGTTCTGTCTGAAAACAAATAGACATCAGCTGACAGGTTTTAGCAATTGACCTTAAGAGATCAGATAATCAAGCTTTTTTATTTAAATGGCATAGAGAAGGATGCTGAGGATAAAAATAGAGGATGCATCTAGATTCACAGTGGAATCAAGTATTATAAGATCAAATGGAAGAAATTGTGACACATGTGGAGCATAATGAAGACTGGAATGTAACAAATATCACAAAAATATTACTAAAGGCAAAGGAGATTAAAGGAACTAAGCACTGGGATGTAAATATATGTATTCCAACACATCTAGTAATCAAAAGAGACTTATCTTGCGCTTTGATGACAAAAATAAAACAATTGTGTGTTTCAGAAGGGAGTTTGATAATACTGAACACATCATTGTTGGCCTGGCATCAGAAAATACAAATATCCTTCAGGAAAATGAAACTTACTTCAGACTTTTCTGGAATGTAAGAAAAGAAAACCACTTCAGAACTGTGCAAAGCATTTGCTTTAACTCATACTTCTACAACTCTGCTAAATACCTATATGATGAACTTCAATTAATTTTCTCTAGACAAAAGAGATCACAAGTTCTTGATAGCCTAAGGAATTATATGAACAAAATGCATATTATGCAACAAGTTAGTTATCCAACATTTCTAACCCTCTTCCTGCATTTTTAATGTACTGCACTGTCTCTTGGAGGCTATTAGAGGAAAGCTGAAAGGCTACATCTCATGAAGAATTTGGTCTCTTAAAACCTTCACCACTGGTAAACAAAATGCTTCAGGAACTTCATCCCAATATCTGCATCTAGAGTCACTATTTGGGATTTCTGATAAAAATACCCAGTGCTGGAATAACGACTGCTATACAGGGTCCCAAACACAGAAACATATGCAACGTTTATTACTAAGCATCTTTGTGTCCCATGAGCTTGAGAGGGCAGAATCGTTCCGTGGAAGGCATGGAATTCAGGGGAGAAGATGTAGCTAAGTCTGGCTCAACAATTCTTTGGCCTCAGATCATAGAGGTATTACAGCAAGTTCATACTGAGGTCCCTCATTCGTATTGCAGCCCTCACCCATCTCATGAAAGATCTCCTTGGGATGTGCACTGGATGTCTGAATATAAGAAAGCCTCTTACAGAGTTTCTGATGCTTTATGAAAGCTGGGATGAAAAGCTTTCACCCTATGCAAAGATTTTCTGATGCCTCCACAGTATGATCATGCCATGCCTAAAGAATAAAACCAAAAGGAATGTACTGTAACTCAAATGAGAACTATTATTGGAGGGAAAACATTCCTGTGCCAACAAAGAAGGAATGTCCTTCATTAAGGTAACACCTTAAATATGGTCATACTTGACCAAGTAACTGAAAATACATGAACCTGGAGAACATGTAGGAATCCTACAGACTATATAGCTCATATAGCAGGTAGTGATCTGCCAGCCTCAAACTTTTCAGTTCTCAGCAAACTCAGTAGCCCGCTATTGGAGTTATACGCTGTCTTCCCTTCCTCAGTGCCTACTGGCTTTTTGGTTCCCAGTGCTTCCTTGACCCTGTGCTTTCCCTAACTCCCTCCACCTGCTCTCTTATTACCTGGCAATAATACAACCTCTGTAAAGTGCCCAAGATGGGGAGGAGAGCATCACTGACTCCCTATAATTTTCATTTCTGGATGGGAAGGATGAGATCTACAGGTAGATCTATTTAAAGAGTTGTGTCTGTTTCAGGAATTGTAACTTTGTTCTTAGCTACAAAAAGAACACCAACGCATTACCCTGTAACCCACATCACACCTTAAAATTGTAATCCACATCTAGCTTGTCATTTATTGAAAAAAGGGAAAAAAGAAACAACTTAAGAAAGTTTCATCATCTGCTTCTTTGCCTTTTCTGGAATTTTTGAAATACTGAGTATTTCTGAAATATCCCAAATGGTATATAAAAATAAATGCATCTACTTCAATACCTTTCTCAGGCACCAGCTCCCCAGCTATGACACTTCCGGTTCGGTTAGCCAGAAGGCATCCAGAATCCACAAAACTTGCCAGATAAGATAATACAGAAGTATGATAACTTGCAAAGACTACAAAATAGCAAATTTCTTATTTTATTCTATTCAAAGGCATCGTCTATTTCACTTCACAGAAGGAAAAAGTAGTTCACCTAAAAAATAAATAGAAGCCACTACAGAAGAAAGTCCCTACTTTTTATATTACTCTCTTGTTGCTGGCAAGAAACAAGCTGTGGAAATTCCAAAACTTATTTCTTAAAAAATGAAAGTGAGATTTCAGTTACATTGGGTCTAAAACTGCAACTGTTGAATAGCCTTTACATCCACATACTTATAGTGCCAACTATGTAGTGTAAGTCAAACATTGTTAGTTTGGGTAGCTGAGCTTCTATTGTTTTCATAGTGACATATGTAATAAAAAGCTTCCCTTTTGAAATATTCTCCTGTGGATATCAAGAGCCAAATCCAAATACGTGCCTTGGAGTATTCAAAATCTTTTGGGAAATTTTGAAGTGAGAACTCAGATCTACTTTTACTTTGAGCCAAATACACTGAGACACGCCAAAGTCTTTTGTTCTCACTGGAATTATAGCTTTTCGGATAAAACTCATTCAAAATGGTTCTAGTAAAAGAATAAAGAGGGGTTTGGGTCGAAGCGCAGATGCTGGCTAGGACCCGGCAAGATAAAGTCAACTGAAAATGTTTAACACAGAATATGAGCAAAGCCACTTCATTCCCCCAGCACTCTACATGAAATTCCAATACCACTAAATATCGTTGTGTACCTCATTAAGGCCAGCATTTCACATGATCAAAAGAAGTTAATCAAAAAAAGGGTGGAGAACTTTCTGACTGAAAGTTGTTATTACTCCCCAGCAGCTGGTCTCCACAGCCCTTGTCGCTCCTTGACGACGGGGAAAAGGAGATCAGTCACTTCCCTGTTTCCCACCTCCTTCCTGCTCTTCAGTCATGAGGTACATGTATGTCCCTTTGGACCCAGCAAGACAAAGGGGAACGATGAGAGCAAGGTCTGTAACAGACCATTCTAGCTGGAACTAATGCAGAACTTGGATTCTCCTAGACAGGCTACTGATAATTGTGCTGCTACTAATTGATTATCCTTCAACTTGTCTATCACAGACTGTATTCTTTATTCTCTTAAAATTATTCATATTCTGAAGAGCTGTGTTCAGCTGTATAGGTGTTATTTTTGCTGCACTGTGTTACATAAATGTTATCTTTGTAGTCTCACAGTGGACTGGCTCACTAACAGAAATAACACAGGTATCAGAAAAGAATTAAGTGACTTAACATTGCATGATTCAAGATTCCTAATTTTAAAATCTTTGATGAGTGAGAATTACAGGGATTGCTCAATTTTTAATTTCTTTTTTTTAAAAAAAAGACACATAAGGAAATCTTTCTTTTATTTAGATATTGTCACCTTTCTCTCTGTGAAAATAGACTGAAGGCTCTAAAGAAAATGACCCACCCAAACAGAAACAAGAAAGAATGAACTGATTTTTACTTCCATCAAGCCCAAATGACAAGTAAACAAGAGAAAGTATTTTTCAGTAGCAAAATATGTGTGTTTTTGTGTGTGTACATATACTAAAAAACTGAGTGACACTTCAAGCCAGCTGCAAGTTTGTTAAGGATCCGGCACCTTCCCTTTATGTCTTGAATGTCCTCTACCTTAAATCAACAACATGCTCTTTTGTTACTTAGACTATTTCTCTTTAAATTTTTTCCCCACAGAGTTAAATACTATCTTAACTACTTGCTTTTTTTAACACTTTCATGGAAGGAATATGCTAATGTAGGAGTAGCTAAGTGATAAATACCACAGGCAGCTGAGTTTTTCTCGACAGGCAAGGGTAAGAAAGATGCGAGCTGCTGGGATTTATTTCTCCTTTCAAGACAATTACTTGGCTAGGCATCAAAGTGCCAGTCTTTGTTGTCTGATATAGACAACTGAACGAGAATGACTTTCATAGTTGTGTCACCCTCTATCATAGACCATGTTACTCTCTAGTGATAAGAGAGGCAACTTGAGAAATGTGACGCATGTTTGAAATTGCTGTCAGGCAGGATAAAAGTCTGTGCTGAATTAATTTGAGAAATGTCTGACTTCCAACATTCCCATACTTCTTAAGCAAGGATCCATCACAAAATTTCCCAGAATTATGTGAATAGCAATTCATAAGGAGCAGATGGTTTAATGGCCCTTTTGGTCAGATAAATTTTGCCTCTATTGCCTTCATTTCTCTCTCTAATTAGCTCGACAGCATGAGGAACAGGTATTAGCACCTCTTCCAACCACTTAGCCCCAGAGAAATGCTCTACCTATATGGTTTTCTGGCCAAGGTTCTCTCCCTGCTGAGTGAAATCACTACTGACTGGGTCAGATGACCACGCAGCTACTGCTAGGGATTTTACTTGGAAGCTGGGATACCCAAATGGGAAACAAAACATTCCTGTGCAGCCCACAGTTTCTAAAAGATAAAGAAGACATGTAAATGCTGTATATGCCATATTGAATCATTTTGCAGACCAAAGCCAGTCTTTTTGCAGACCAAAGATCATTTTGAGGACCACAGCCAGTTAAGTTCTGAGAGGCCCATGAGCTTGAGATCAGTCTTATCTCTGTAATGGCTCTCTGTATTCAGGGTATCAATAACCATGGTGACTCAGTATCTGCAAGACCATCAGGATCAAGGCACAGGAATTTCCAGGGACACGTTCAAGGGTGAATTCATTAAGATTTTGAGGAAATTATCTTACACTCATTTTCCCAGATTATTTGAATAAATACAATACAGTTATCTCACACTGAAAAGAAATCCTCTCTAGTAATTCTGTATTCTTTATCTAAAGTGTATGCTATAAATCTATCAGCCTTTAAATGATTTATTATTACACCGTTTCATCTGCTACAGTGCCAAGATCCAATTGCTGACTTCACTTTTCTTGTACTTTCAGGTGTTTTGTGGCATGACTGTATTAAATTTTATGGCATGAAGACATGTTCACTCTACCTCTACCTCAGCATATGGATCCAGCTGTAGCTTATGGCTTCAGAAAATGCATTTGTACACAGTAAATTGATTCTATTAACATTTTAGGATCTCAGACAATTCAAGAAAACGTTGTTTCCCTTTACCCTGAAAATCAGATTTATTAATTTGAATGCTTATTTTAAATTATTTTTGTATGCAGTTTATTAAATGGAAAATTAAGAAATAAAATTTATTTTAAAACATGGCTAGAAGGTTTTCACATTTAACATAAAGGAGGACAAATTTTCAGGTGGAGTACAAGAGCAAACTTCTATAGTACAGGAACGAACAGAAACTTATCACAAGGTTGAAAAGTAAGCAGTGTGTTTAAAAATCCATTTCCAGAGGGAAAGCAATTACTTAATTAATCTGTGCTATATACTAATGCCTACTAGATCATCATTTTACTACTTTAATACGAGTGACAACACTGCTTTGTGAATTATCAAAAGAATTTGAGAGTACCATTGAAAAAGGCCATTAATTTAGACTAAGGCAGCAAATTATTATAAAGAAGAAAAAATTATGAGTTGACAATTTTGCATAACATTCTTTGTAAAGTTAGTTTCATTTTGGGGAATTATCTGGAAACTTACCTTGATCTTTTATTTCTTACTCTTCTTTATAAAATGTAATGTTTTAATGAATGCATTTCCTACTATGGTATTTGCCTATTTTTGTCAGGATTTCTATTGTACATTACAGTATTTAAGATTCACTTTATCTTTCCAATACTTTTTTAGAAGGCCAAAACTCAGACAACCAAGTTCAGTGCTTTTACTGACAGATACAAGGTCTCTACTGGACTTGATTGGGAACAGCACTTTTTTGGCACACAGCTATAAAGCAAACCATTGTGAATAACTGGAAATCCTGGCAGGATCTAATTAGGAGAAATAGGACATGAAAACAAGCAAGAAGTCATCTGTAATTTCTTGGTAACCTCATAATAACCAAGTTATGTCAGCTGTAACAACTTCATAGCTACTCTTTAAGGTCACTGAAGGTGAAAAGCTATGGAAGCCTAACTAGATATGTGATAGAGAACTTCCAGTTTTATCTTGGCCGTAATTGCTTGCTGTATCTCAAAAGAGAAATGTCTACGTTATTCAGAGAGCGCTCTCAAGTACATGGAATTTCAAGAGCCTGGAGTGAGAGTGAGTATAGCCTGCATTGTCACATCTGGGTTTACAACACACAGAAGTGTTCAGTAACAGCAAGGGCAGTTTTGTGCTTCCCAAATGAATACGGAGTAAGTTCCTGGGAGCCCAAGGCAGCTTTAAAATCTTGGTGTTAAAGAGGAACAAAATCTACCATTCCTGCCAATGTAATAGTGCTTTCCACAGAGATAAACTTCACAGGATCTTTTCTGAGAAATTTACTGCTCAGCTGAGAAATTCACTACTCAACATATGCACGAATGCCAGATACCACCACGAACTTCTTCAAAAATTTCCAGGATCCACATAATGGAAGGCTGTTTGAAACAGCAGTGAAACAAATTCTTACAAACACCATATGTTCTTCTTACTCTAAAACTTAAAATCTTTCCTGACAAACTACAGCTTTCTGCTTAGGAACGACTTACAAAACATAATAAAAAATGCAAATAGCTATGGAAAAAAAAACAAAACCACAAGAAAATGCCCCACCACCGCCCTCGCCCCCCCAAAACACCACGGTGGAAACAAATATTAAGGAAAAATCTCTTCTGCAAACATTATGAAATAGTCTTAAGCCCTCAGTGCCTGAAAGATGTTAGGAGAAATTTTTTGTCTTCTCAAGGAGTTCAAATGGAAGGACAAATGGTGCTACCATGTGCAGTTTAAATACAAGAAAATATTCTAGAGAATGTTCTTATTCTCTTATTCTTCTTTTCCTTATTATAAAACACATGATGTATTTTGGGGTGGAGGTTATACTTTTCATATCCTTACACCAAAAAGAACCTTTTTCATCCATGAATTCTGCTGCTGCTGTTTCTCCATTACATTTAGAACCACACACTTTTGATCTTCTCCATAATGCATTAATAGAAATGTAACTCTCCACCAAAATGTCTGACATAAACAACTCCTTTTCTAAAAGAATGTGATTTTTATCAGAATATATAAACACCTGCAGTGGATCAGTCAGAGTTTGTTGAGGCAGAACCCCATCTCTCACACTGGCAGGTGAAGAGATAAAAGCTTCAGAATGGGGGAAGCACAAGTGATACACTCACTTACATGGGGACTCAGAGATCTCAGATGGTTTCTGTCCATTTAGTCTGTGTTTTTGAGAGCAGAATTCAATACAAGAAAATTCCTATGAGCTCATGGAAAGAAGTTAGAGAAATCTGGAGATCTGGCAATACAAACCTACTGACAGATATTCCTAAAGCTTGTATCCTTTGAAAATCTTATCCTAAACAGTGTAGAAAAATAGAAATTAACAGTACTAATTAAGATAAGTTAATTTGGAATTCAGGAATCATCTGCTCTGTTCTGCCACTCTAAAACCAACTCTGCTGCTTTATACAGCTCTCTTCTGCCCTACTACTGCAAAATCTCTTTTTGTTCATGCAACTGCAAATCAATCCCAGTCACTCCTGAATCTAGAATGCCAATGGACTTCATCAAATGAGTTCTTCTGAGCATCCCAATTTTGCACAGAAACTCACCAAAATTTTGCATCTCAAAACAGCTGTGTCTGTCTACCAGCTGCTGTTAACGCATTACTCCTGGGCCATCTCACAATCCTGTTACCATGTTCTGGCTGCCTCTCCTGTGTAGCAGCTTCTCCATCCACTGACTTTGCACTACATGCTGTTACAAAGCTGCCTGTCGGGCATCCACCTCTAAAGGTATGTTTTCCATAAGTTAAGCATGTCATTTTTTTACTTCGGTCTTCATTCTGGCTTAATCTAAACATCAATGGACTCAAACAGACAATCTTTTAGAGATACTACTAGACAGCACTGTCCCCTTCAGCAGTGTAATGACTTACAAATTGATTTCTTAAAATTGAAAGCATCACATTTGCCACCAATAGAAACTGGAATAACTGAAAAAATAAGGAGCTACTTTGTTCCCAGAGGTCTGTCTAACTGGAGTCATGAGGAATAAGATTCTTAAGTACTTTACAGGCCAACTCCTGCTGTGATGGGCCACTCAGCTTGAGGCTCAAGCACAAAGCATGGCTGCAGTTCAGAAGGCTGTTTTTCCCATAGTACAAAAGATGGCAAATTTAATAAAAAAGAATAAATATCTTTATCTGAAGGGGGAAAGTTGGCTTTGCAACGTAACTTGAAAATATAGGTCAAAACTGATTTAAAAATACAAAGAAGTTCCAAAGGAAACATAGAAAAGAGTAAATCTCTACTACATATAGTAAAAATCAATTTATTATCTTATGAGTTTCTTTCCATTCTCCCCTTAGGAGAAAATTTGCCTTTAGTATTTTAGTACCATCTATTACCACTCTTTAAACATTTTTCAATTTTAGCAGAAAGATCCTTCTCCAAATACACCATAGATGAAATCCTTCTATGGCTTCAGTCCTTTTCAAAACCCTAATGTCACACAGGGGATAAAGAAAGAAACAGGATATCCAAGTAAAATATACAAAAATAGGAAGAAGTTTGTTTATGAAATGGCAACCAGAGTCCTGACATATACAATATTCTCATTGTTTTTTCCTTTGCCATAAGTTTTCTGACCCGTCTGTTTTGCTTTTCTGGTTGATTTATACATCAGCTTTTTCTATCACTATGGCAAAGGCAAATATCCTTTGGAAGGAAGACCATCTTCCCTCCTCCACACTTCCTCCGGGACAGAGAAGAAAGAACATCGATTTATTGTCCTGACAAAGTTGGCCACCTGGACAGAGAGACCCATCGTTCTCAGGCCAGAAGTGCAAGACTATCACAAACTCTGGCAAAACCTGCCTGAGGAACAGATCATTTGCCACATCAGCAGCATTTACTGCTGGTCCACTGTCTAACTTACAGTGATAGTCAACAGCGGGTGCTTTAGCGGAAGATGAAGACTGCACATAACAGGCCAAGTTCATCATGCAGTGCTTTAAATAATTTCCTTATTTGCACAGAATATTGTGTCCCTTTACTTTGAGGTATGACTTCCTTCTTTAGCCTGGCTTATTTTACTGCAAATATTATTCATCCACTGGTGAAAAAAACACTTTTTTTTGGTTTTTTAAATGCACAACGAACAATATATAGAAATAGTTGTAAATACCGGAAAGTACAAATTTGTATAAAACTCCAGCATTTTATATTTGAAAACAGCAAGAAACTTCCTAAAGTTTCCTAACAAAAAAAAGGTATCATATAACCAGACAACATCATTATCTGAAATCAAAACCTACTTAATTCAAGGAAATGTGAAACATTTCACTGGAAATGAGAGGAATTCTCACTTATCAAAGCACAATGCTTGCTGCTCTTCAGATAAGAAAAGTAATCATCTGCATTTCATCTATGGTGTGATATTTGAACATTGGAATAGTGCATGTGAGCTTAATATTTGACCTTTAATCAAAATATCTTATAAAATACAGAAGATAAAACTGTTTTTAAAAAAAAATAACTTAAGGTTCACGATGGTCTAGAAGTTAAAATCATTGCCATGCAAAAACTGATTTTTTATTTTAATTTTTTATACATTCCATCTAGCTGTAGGACTTAGACCAGTTTTACTGAACTTCAGTAACTGTGCAAGTTGATGTCTGAACACCTAAAACCTACAGATATCCTATATTTAAGTGTTTATGTCTTCAGTTTAATCCCATCCTGTTCCATCCTTTTGAAATTATATTCTTTCCCAGTTACAGTTTAAAATTCCATACAACACAAATCTTTATGGCCTATACTAATACTATAAAAATGTTCCATGTTATGTGAAGCATATGCAGATATATCAAGAGAATATGTTATTAATGTCTAAGTGGTGTATATACTAAATTATTTTATGCAAAAGAGAAAACATAGATCTGTCTCTCCATATTCGAAATGAAATTCAGTTTTTACTTAGTGATTTATGTATATACTGCAGATTACTACTGAAAATGCTTCCTATCTTTTAGTAAAGCTACATAAAAGACAAATAATTTGTTCCCCGGTGCCACAAAAAGTGCTATATATGTGTTTATTTTTTCAGTATTAAGCAACTTCATACCAAAAAGAGAAACTCAACTAATTTCAACGCTGAACTTACTAGTCGCATTCTATGTAAGACAAGGAATTTATAGTTGAAATTATCTCAGATTTCTTTAAATTTAAGATAATTTATAGACATTTTTCTCATTTTACTGATGAATGCCCTTATCACCAAGTTATTTGTATGTGTACAAGTAGAGACCACTGTTATTGATGGAAACCACTATTTGACTTTGTCTAACAAGCTCACAGGAAATGTGTGCTGCTATTCAAGCTGGGATAGAAAATACTCACAGTGAATGAACTACACAGGAAAGTTAAAGACCTAACTGTAGTATTAAAGGGAGAGAAAATAATGCAACATTCCAAGCTCTATTGGGATCCTTCTAGACAACTCAAATGTTGAATCAATGTACCCACATGCTGAACTACAATCAATCTTCAGAAGTACTGTATTGTCTACAGAGCACATGAAGTCAATACGCAAGCAGACAGGTAATTCAATCTTAATTTTGCTTTTCTTTCAAAAATGACTGAAACGCATTTTCTGTTACAGAAAAATAATAACTCACCCATAAGTGGTTTCAATAGGACTGACTTTCCTCTTTTTTTCCCTTTTTTCCCCTCTGTGTAATATGTTCTATTCCTTATCAAATTATTATAGATTTTTTGATTTGATATTTTAGTCATATTTTTATAAATGTCCACCCAACATTGTTATGTAGTAAAGGATCAGTTATTAATATTACCATTGTTGTTAAAAATAATAATAGAGATAGTACTCATTTGGAAAAAAAATAAGGGGCAATTGAGAAACACTAATATTTTTTATTTGCTTCACTACAGAGAAATAAGTGACCAGAGTGATTACGCCATACAACGTTCATGGGATTTTCTTCATGTGGGCCCTACAAATCTTGCCACTAATGAGGCATTGCAAGTTCTTTATTTGAAATAACTTCAGAAAGCTATTGGCAACGATTAGCACTAGCTATTGGATTTTGATTCTTCTAGACCAATTCAAAGATAATGGAGCCTTTTCTTCCTTTTGAAGGACTTCAAAATTATGAATGACTGCCAAGACAAGCAGCTTTTGCTAGGAAAAGTAATGTTAAAACAATGCAATAGGTCACTGAAAATTTTCTCTCTAAATTTTTTTATAAATAATCATTTGGGTAGCAGAGGGAGGTTAAGTCTTTCATTCGAAATAATAAAGCCCAACTACGTAAGATTTGAAGTATCTTTTAAAACGAAAACTATTCCTAGGACAGTTGGAAACTAAGTAATGTGATGTAGAACTGGGCTGCTACAGTCTGTTCTCTTAATTCACAAAGAATGCTACTCTAATCAACCCTTCTGTATGTCCCTAATTGAACAAAAATCTTCCAGGACTAACACAGCTGGAGCCACAGTAGCAAAGAATGGCTTTTTCTTCAGCCATTGAGGGCAGTATTTGGGGCAGCTCTAAGTGCATGTACTGTGGCTTGTGCCATGCCCCTGGATGAGCTCCAAACAATTCAGGATGAGCTGTTCCATATGAAACACAAGCAGCAAATGTGGTTTTGGTAAAATATATAGCACAAGGTAACAGGTAGAAAACATTTTAACAAAACAATGGTAACGTTTACCTACACTGCAAGACCCTATAGATTCCAGTATATGCCATGCTATGCCATGGCATATGAGGAACAGAGCAGTTTCTAAGAATTTTTTAGTTCGAAGACTGTTACATTTAGTGGCAGGTCAACCTGCAATTAGGTTGTTTTTACATTACTTCTTGTTCCTGGGCATGGATACACATCAAGCTAACACACAGCCAGTTCCCAGACGCAGAATAATTTTAATCTTGATTTTCAATACAGCTTTTAGGACCAATCACTTTTTAATTTCAGTCTTGCTTTGTACTGGCTGTACAGAGAATCAACTCTGTGATGGGAGCATGACAAAATTCCTCCCTCTGCTGTGGGTACATTTTTTTCCAAATCATAGAATCAAGGTCAGAAGGGACATCTAAGGTCACCTAGTCCAACCTCCCCACAGTCAGCAGGGACGCCCACAACTAGACCAGGTTGCCCAGGGCTTCGTCGAGCCTCACCTTGATTATCTCCAGGGAAGGGGCCTCAACCACCTCCCTGGGCAACCTGTTCCAGTGGTCCATCACCCTCATAGTAAAGAACTTATTCCTAAACTCCTATTTTGCTAAAGGTAATTTTCAAGCTTTTGTTTCATTTTGTTGTCTATTTGAAAGATGATAAGAAGCAAATGCCCAGATGCCCATGTAGCCGTTACAAAAACATAGGGACTTCACACAATTATGTTAATGAGCAGCAGGTGATTTAGGAATCCTCACCCTAAAACAGTTTCCTGTTTTTTCAAAAACCCCAGCTACAGATGCTAACTGCTAAAAGATCCACCTTAATCTTCTCACTACACAACAAACAAATAAACACCAAAACAATAACAAACAAAAAAGATAATGGAACCATTGAACTGAACTAGTTTCCTAGTTCTTGATGAGTTTGTTCATTCAGCTATAGGGTTAGCTTTAGACTTTAAAAACACCCATTAAAACCATAAAGATACATTTACAGAAACACACCTTCACAGTATAAAAGCAATTAGTCATGGATCAAATACTGTTAATAAAATGTAAGTGCTTTGTTCTTCCAAACTTGTTCTAGTGAAGATGACTATTGATCAAAACACTTTCTTAGAAACTCCCACATGAACAGCTATATGTAGAAACAAAAAAAAAAATAAAAATTACATAGTCAAATTCTGTATTGACATCACTTGATAAAACAAAATCTGTCTCAGGGCCCCTTCCAGAGTATATCTCCTGTTTCAGTCCATTTTCTCTCTTTGATAAAAAGTGAATGAGCCACAATTTTAAGGAGCCTGGAGGGCAGATACTTTTCCAAAGTATTTAGGAAGTGCTACACTTCCCAGTTGTGTCTAAGCTCTTAAGGTACTTTTTAATGATCTCAGAAATTTGTTCTGGTAAAGTATGAATACTGCTTAAGAGAACTGCTCTAGAATCTCTCAATTTGATCAGTGTATTGGGGTTTTTTTGGTGCTGATATCTCAAGCAATGGTTTTCAAAGTACAGGCTACAACAGCATCAAATCTGATTAGACCTGTGCTGCTTTACTGCACTGATCAGATTCTCAGACTTCAATGACAAGCCAAAAAAACAATTAAAAAAATTAAATTTGATCCAGACATACGAAGTCTCACCAGTCCCCAGTCATTGTTTTTACAGTTTATGAGTTAAAGCAGGTTGATAGCAATGACTGTATTTTTCCTATAACAGCTTTTTGGCTTTGAGATATTTCCTAGCAATTAAGACTATTTTGAAAATGTCTGCACCCCTTACAACATCCATTGAATTGTGCAAATTTTCTCTATTACCAACATCCTTAAAAATCACTACAGATTCATATCCTAGGTAAAATCTCAAAATTCTCAACATCATCTTCACCTTTTATAAAATGTCTCAATCTGTTCAGCTTTGACCTGTGTGCATACATTTTTACAAATACAGCAGAAAACACATTTTCAGGTTCCTGCTTATTCAACCATATTAGAGTTTAAAACGCATCACCAGTATTTTAGCAACTGCCATGTAAAACAGACTGAAAATCTCCAGCGGATTTCATGATATGTATGCTGCTCTCACAATATAATTTTTAATACCTTGCACTCTAAAACATATAGTTTGTCACATTACTTATTTTAAGCTGCTCCTTAAAACACTTACAACTCTGCAAAACTATTAACTTTAAAAAAAAATTGACCACAAAGTTCAGTTATTTCCAAATGGAGATATTATTCCCTCATAATTATTGTGTATGACTACACCATACACATACCATCCCTTCAGAGCAAACAAACATGTTCCAGTTCTTGCTTTCATGCACCCAAGGTAGTCCTAAATGCACATACCTCATAGCCCAACAGCACAGCTGATCTGGTGGAGCTGTAAGTTTAAGGCATTCCCCACGGCCTCTGTCAGTACGAGATGGTATGATTGAATTTCTGCAATAAAATATTATGTTTAAAAATGCTATTAAGGCTGCAAATCCACATGCGATAACATGCGAAAGAAGAGAATTAAAGTTTACTTACATGCTCATACAATTTTTTTTTGCCAGGAAACCTTCAGTTCCTTTACTGTAGAAGATAGATTGACTGTGGGAATGAATGAGGACTTGGAGGACAAGGGAGACTTTGTATCAGAACTTTGTCTCATTTAGCCACAACTAAAGTTAGCGAGAACTATCTTTTGCTTAATTAAAGTAATAAGGAATGCTTATTACTCTGAAACCTCAGGTGCCCAAATTAGGCATTCAAAGTTAATGGAGTTGAGGAGCTCCGGAGAGTGGGGTGGGGAAAAAACCAGTAAATTAATTGGTGGCAGTTATCATCCGTGTTTTGGCAACCTACATCAACTGTGTGGGCATAGGTACAATAAAAACACATTTATTCCATTCAGTACATCTGCTACCCTCCGAATAAGCTGCAAGGGAAGGGAAAGCTTTTAAATCCTGTTACTAATGGGAATTGCCGTAATATCCTCATGATTATGAGGAAACGCGTTGAGATTACAGAAGAACATGAGACGGCATGATAACTTAACAAGTGAAAAAAAACAGCTTTAGGCTATATCCAGCTTCCAGACAGTCTTTACATGGGAAGTGACACGCATTTGTTCCATTTCCTACAACCACATCCACCTCTACGAGGAAAGAACACCAAGCAAGACCCAGATCCTCACAGCAGTTTCTCTTACCAGAAGTTTACATTTTTTTTCTGTACTAAGTGCACCTACATTCCAGAGAGCTTGAGGGAAATAACATCTCCCAACAGAGACTAAGATTTTAGTCCCCAGAGCCAGACACATGCAAGTTCTTCAGTTATGCCAGCAGAATGCTTCTTTTTTAGAAATAGGCCTGATAAAGAACTTCCTCTGTGATAGTCTGTCTTATAAAACAAAATGATGAATCAGATTAGTGAAACTAGGATGAGAAGTAACTCACAGATAACAGTCCAGCACTTGTGGAGAACCCAGGCACGTGATCTCAAGCAGCCAGAGGTGTCTGCTGCAAGCCCCTCCACAGCACAGGCCCCCCTGGACTCTTACAAAAAAGTCTTCAAATTGACCATGAAGAATCTATCCAGAGAGCCCATGAACCAAAGAACAACATCCAGACTACAGAGAGAAAGACCTCATACAGAATTTAGATTCAACAGTGATTCCTAACATTGGGAGATTTTGTGTGACGTACCACTCACCGTAGGGAGTTAAAATGGAAAAAATGAATGGAATTGAGCTCGTTTAACATCAGATAACTTTATAGTATTTGTAGCCTTAAAAGAGTTATTTACAACAAACTTACAAAAGTATAGGCTCTGGAGGTTTCAAAAGCTTGAGAACATAACTATTAACATCCCTGTTTTCAAATGTGGATAGGTCTGTGCTGCAAGGGTTAAAAGCTTATGCTTCAATGACAGTGCTATAGCACAAATCATTCCCAGCTAGATGTCCCATGCACCATAGGCTACATTATACAGTGGCAAAAATATCAGTCTACCTTTTAAAGTGTTCAGAATATACACAATTTCCTGCTCTTTCTAATTTTTCTGCATAATAGCATACTTTGTCAATAGTGTGCAGAATTTTCTAAATTTCCTTTTTCCTTAAGTGCCCTAAGTACATCTAGAAAAAGAGCCGACAGTACTACATTTACTAACAACTTGTTGATAGATTGATGTACATTAATAGAGCTCCTTCCTGACAAAAATACCAATGGCTGATGCCCAATGACTTCTTTGTCATTGTGTGAAGAAGAACATAGTTTTTCTTATTCAGACATAGAGACAGCTGCAGGTCTCACAGTAATTTCCTCTTTCTTCTTTTCCTTTTGGACAGTCAGAAGTCATGCAAACTGCTTCCAAGTATGCTGATGGACTTATGCAGTGGGGAATAGGAAGTCATGACATAAAAATTTAATGAGCACAAACATGTAAAAACTCAGTATTTTATGAAAAGATAGCTACAAAGAGAAATTAATCCTTGGGGAGAAAGCTGCCCCTATGCCAAGCATTTTGCAGTACTGCAATAGCAAATGCCCCATGTTATTTTGGTGAGTTCAAGACTGGGGAAGCCCTGCTGTGCAAAGCACTGAGCCACTTTAAACACTTGAAATGGAAGACCTACTTCCCACAAGCATATAGTTTTCTATTTATATATAACCCAAAGGAACTTTAAATATTTCCTTCTTCACTATCACACGCCTATACTTCCTTCTTGATTATCACATGCCTTACTTAGCAGAGGCTGGTTCCCTGTAACTGTTCAGCACTTTTCTCCAAACAAACAGCAATAACCTAGAATGATAAAGACAATCTGGTGACAAAGGTAACTTGCTCTGTCATTCTATCCTTTTGAGTCTGTACAATACCACACCTTGGCTATTCTCTTGCGATAGAACAGTTGCAAGTGCTAGCATTTCAATTCACATCAGGTATGAGAAACTTTTGAACCTTTCTTGCAGACATGTCTCTTCAAGTACCTGGGCTCTCCATCAATTTCCTTGCAGTTAGCAGTAAGTTAAGAGCTATTTTTAAACTCTTCGTGCTGGTAATTAATTTTATTCTTATTTTCAGCATTTCAGTTTTATTATCTTTCTCCTTAATTATGAAATAATTTGCAGCTTTATAAACTAGGTTCAGCATATGCAGTTTCCCTTGGCATATTTATTTTATTTTCTCAATTCTGCACAGGGTAGCTTCAAAAACCTGCTGGTTTTTTATTTAAAGATGCTCTTCTACACTGACAGTTCTCACATTTTTTTATCACCATCGCTGTTCTTGTGCCTTTTTCCAGTCCAACATCACAGGCTAAATGTTCTCGATCCTGTTACAATATGGTTTACCAAAAGTCAACTTCTAACATTTCGAATTACACCTAATCTCTTCCGCAGCATGTTACACATCTCTTACTTCTTTGTAAAGATCTCCTCACTTGTACTTGAAAAAAACTAGCAAGATCACTCAGCTGACTACTATTCACAAGCCATTAATGGTTCAAGCAGCTATTGAAGGTAGTCTGCAATTGCTCTAATAGCTAGAACCATAAGATATGTTGTAGTGTAATATTTGCTGGCATTTAACCTGCTACATTTCTTACAACTTCCAATACTAGCTGAATTCTCAAATTCTTGCTTTCAAATCCTTCCCAAATCTACCCCCGATATCACTCGCTAGTATTGCGCAAACATGCTATTGTTCTTTTCCCACCTAGTTCCTGCTCTGTCATTCCAGCTAGTTTACTTGTATAAAAATAGCAGAATTAAACTGATTAAGATTTCCTACTATTCTTTCTTTCAGCTATCTTGTTGGAGATGCCCCACCCACTTTGAATTTGAGAAAAAATAATAATTCTGAGATATCATCACTGAAACATTCTACAGAAGAATATAAAAAAGGAAGGAAAAAACAGATTAGAAACCCTTGTAGTTGTGAAACAAAACAAAAGAGGATTGTAAAACATTTTCTTAATACTCTTCACAATAAGTTCAGTGTAGGCTTTCAGTACACTGTAGGCTGTCAAAACTGAAAAAAAGATAATATTTAGATATTACTCTGCAGGCAAGTACTTTTTGTTATTAGTTTTCCCAAATATTGAAATATATACATAACATCAGTGAAAGCTTTAGTTCCAGCTAACTGTGTAAAGAGGTTTGCTGCAAGGGCCCTTACTATCATTAAATAAGTGCAAATGAAGGTGTAAAAATGCTTCACGATACTCCCCTTAGTTGTTAGAGCATTACCCAGTGACCTCAGAGCCTCATAGGCTTTGTGTAAGAAAACTTTAACAAGCTTTTACTATGGCAATCACATCTTAATAGCTCTGAGCACATGTTTTGTACATATGTACTAAGAGCAGGTAGCTGTTTAATGAGGGTTTGAAAGCTGTGGAAATACCCTTGTAAAAGAGAGGAAATGGAAATCCCCCCTCATCCCATTATTACTTCAAAAATGTATTTATATAAAATTAATATGAGAGTCATGGATGAAGTCAAATGTTTAGGAATATGGAAAAATCTTTGTGCATTCCCAATATTGTGTGGAGATCCACAGTGGCCTGTGTTGTTCCAAAAACCTTCTGCTCATAACTACTCTTTCCCAGTAAAAAACTCATCTCTGTTACATGTTGGTTGCTTTATGGTTTTTTGGAATCACTTTTGTATTTTGCAAGACTAGACTAGAACAGAAAGAAAAAGAAATGTACATGGTCAAGCTAACACCCGCTTCACCCAAATGCTGCAGACAGCGGAGCAGATGCATACAGACAAGGATGTTTTCTCTGCCTTGTTCCATGGGTTATGAATGTTCTCATCTTTATTTTCTTAAAGACCTCAACTGCACTGGAGCAAGTTGCTTTTAGACATTCCTGCTCATAATAAAAACATTGTAGTTTAGAGCCACATTACTGCTCAAAGCTTACTCTCAGAGAGAAAGCAGATAAAGAAGAGAAGCAAAAAAGAATGATGCACAAGTGAGAAGCAAGCAGGAATCTCTGTCCTTCCCCCATGCAGCAGGCCCTGGAAGGAAAACTGCTGCTCTCGGGAAGGTGTCTTCTGGGTGAGAAGCAATTGTAGAAGCTGCAGCCAATTTCAAAGCTGTAAAGGAAAGAGATGCCTGGGCAGACAGACTGGAATCACTTGCATATAAGCTATTACCAGACACTATTAAGTGTCAACGAGAGATGAAAAGAAAGATGTGTCACTTTCCACAAGCCGTCTCTTTGTCGGCAAATGCAGTAGCAAGCTTGGGGTTTGCATTCTACAGGCAGAAAAACAGCCTGAAAGGCCATTGAAAACCTCAGCTCTTACTCTGTTCTGTTCTCCAGCCTGCCTTCTTCAGCAGGTAGCCTGCAAAACATATTGTAGTTGAATTACGGCAACTAAATTAGGTTATCTCTGGAAATACTGGGGCAGGGTTGGGAATTTGTCATGTAATTTGCAATGGAATAGTGCAGTAAATATTCATTCACAGAGGATTGAAATAAACAAACAAAATTAATTTGGCACCTTCCAAGAATGTTAAACATATTCATTTAACAGATATCATTTTTAGGCAGAAGTATTGCAGTATAAATGCACTTGTATTAATTACTTGAAAATCTGATCTGCTCTTCAAATCAGTACGGTGCAAAATGCAATGTCAATGAAGAAACTATTCAACATCCCATTATAATGTCATACATTTCTAATACATTCCTAGTATTGCTCAGAAGCTATTTTCATTGTAATAAATAATTGACCATTAATTCAGAGCAATTAACACCTTTAAGAAACATTAATATTTTCATGCGCTGCCTGCATCTTCTGCTAGAGGACTCATGATGCCCTGGGCCCATTGCATAGGTCCTGTTTGGGCTTCCTGTGAAGAGTCACCGGCCAAAATTTAATTATGCTGTTACTTCCAGTATTTTACAAATACACAGTTTTCCCTTAAAATCTAACGTTTTGGTGAACCATCTTGTGGATAAACTCATCCAAGGACAGTGAAGTAAAATCAGCGGTTTCAATGTATGGTAAGTAATTAAAAAATAATTAGAACAATTATTTTTAAACATTCTCACAGATTTAAAATACATCGAATTTACCAACTCGTGCTGCCTTAAGTTCACCTATGACACTAAATCCAAAAAATAGTCATGTTGGATTTATTGCTGAGTGTGCTTATTTTAGGGCAGTTGCTACAATCCAAAATTAGTACTGTATTTAGCATCAGCACTTTCTTGAAAACAAATACAAAGGTGACGGTTATTTTTAAGAATTTGCTGCATCACACATTTGTAAATTACAAATAATGCAAGCAAAAATGAAGGAGATGTACCAGGAAACAGAAATCTGATAGAACAAGGAGATCTTCCTATCACCAATAACTAGAAATTGGACCTGCTATTGTTTACTCAAAACATGGGGAAAAGTCTGCTTCCTGTCACTATACATGTATTTTGCTCCATATACGACATGACCTTTGACTTAAAACAGACATGAGAGAACTTCTTGGCTTTCATTCCATTTAGCCATTATAGACCAAACCTGCAGAAGGTTCAGCCAACATCCACACTACTTTAAAAGGATATGACACATCATCAGAAAAAGAAGAAAATGTGAGTTTCCTTGAATTCTCGAGGGGAAAGTACTTGAATAGCATTTAAAAAAAAAGAAAAGCACAGAAACACCGTTAGGTCTGAGAACAGTCCTAAACTTTGTCGCTGAGGTGGCACAAAGCAAAACTCACAGCTCTACAAGTACTCCATCGATCAGCACCATGGCATTTTTTAGGGTTTTTGAAGGCTGAAACCTGCAGTCAGTTCTCAGAAGTCCAGAGCCATCCCCATAGAAAAAAACCTGTATACGATTCCCACCAGGTTAAAAATAAATGAAAAAATAAAGACTGGTGTTTAATAAAGGAGCACTACTGCATTGTTAATTAAGGACAAGGCTCATGATCTGTCACGCCTTAATGTAAATTGGAAAATGATAGTACTTACTGGATGAAGCTTCTGGGTAACCCATGGCAGCTGTGCTTTCAGTGCAGCCGGGGGCAGATCAGCAAGTAGGTGGCGTTTCCAAAAAGTGTTAACAGGAACTAGAGCTTTTCACATGTTGATAGAAGGAAAATATTTTGTAATTTGTTATAGTTTACTCTGAATTTTCTTCCTAAATCCCACTAGATCGCCATTTTAGTCATGGAGGGCATAATTTTTCCCATTTAAATTTGATGTACTCCTAGCAGGAGGTAAAAAGGACCCCTGAGTCATCAGATATACAATAATACAGGAGCTGACAAATTCAGTGTATCTTTAAATGGGAGGAAGATCTCAAAAATTATTGCTGTGAAAGTAATTTCACTTTTTTTCTTATTTTTAAACAAAGTGCCATGTTAAAAGTAATTGAAATTTTGCTCTTTGCTAGCCCAAGGGAAATCTGTCTTACTAGTGCAGTGCATGGTTGTTCTAATAGCCTGAATCTTCAAATTTCCAATCCTGCTGCCCATTAATCTGCTTCTTTGCAGATTTTCTACAAAACCTTTGACCTTCTTCTTCCACAATGCCTTCTGTCTACAGGTTCCATTTCTTCCAGCCTCTCTTAAAGTATCTTTGGTAAGCTTCCTAGTTCCTTGCCATTATTTCTTGGAAATGTCCGTTACATCATTACCATTTCCAAGGAGGTGTCTTGTTCTCCCATTCCTTCCCAACCTCATTATCTCAACTTTGTTCCTACTCATCAGCTCTATTTCTGTTCCAGCTGCTAGTCCTTGTAGAACTGCAGTTCTATGAATCTGCCTCACTCACTTTCTTCATATGCAATTTTGCAAGCAACAAAATTTTGTAATTATATTAAGCTTTTCATTCCATCTCACTAGCCCATTTTTGCAGGTTCCCCAGAAGTTCCCCAAGCACCTCCCTATCAGCCACTAACCTTGAAGCTTTTCTAGCATTTCCAGATTAGTTACCTGCCCATCCAGAATCCTTATTGTCACATTAATGACATACTGAACCCTGAAGTAATAGTATGGTATCCTATGGCTACCTTCTGCCATGATAAAATACCACAAAATCAGTCATTTATTGCACCTGTTTTGTGACAGATGCATGTTTCTGTAACTTACCAGTTTGTATAGCAACACCTCATCTCTAAACCAACAACTGTTTACCTTGTCCAAAAAAAAAGGACTCTTCCTTCAGCAAAAGACCTTGGTTCAACACAGCATGCCTCAATGCAGGCCCCTTCGTTGCATGAGCAAAGTATGCTAATTTAAAAGCCTAGAGGCTGGCTTCACTAGAGACACCAAGGTTTTTGTCTGCCTGGATTTTATTTACGCAATGCTGAGATTTTATTTACTCATTTTACTCTCACATGCTGAGACCTTCTTTAAACTCGTTATTAAGTAAGACCTCCCCAGATTTCCAAAGCTTAGGGATCTTTTTGGTTATTTGTTTTGCATTTGAATAACTTTGACATTCTTCTAATGAATTCCCAAGCTTAAATTGCCTACTTGTACTCTTAAATACCAATTACAGGTGAGGTAAAGGCTTCAGTTGACCTTATAATTTTAATAAGAACTATAACAATATATTTTTTCTTACAAAAAAAAAGGATTAATTGCATCTATCAGTTAACTAAAATCCAGTATAACTGTTCTAAATACGTTCTAAAAATAAATATTAGGAAAATTCACATATATAAGTTAAAATATATGCATATAAAGATATTTTAATGAGTGTCATACAATAACTCCCCCAAATATTTGCTTGTACAAAATTTATACTTTGGCAGCACAGGTCCCTTTATCTGCATTCTAAAAAATAAGCAAAGTTTCATGAGTGGATCAGAGTGGAACCTTTTCCTCTCTAGCTTTCTGGACCAAATAAGATGAAAGTATTGGTTGTCTTTAACTGCACAGATGTGGTGCGTTGCTTATCTACTTCCATATGTATTATCATATTTCAGCAGAAGTGTTTAAAAAACAAACATGCTGATGTTATGTTGAAGTAATGATGCACAACGTACTTCTTACAGTTTTAACTGCGTAGGCAATCTTAAAGCCATTTTACAACTGAAATCTCCTTCATGTCTACATGCTTAAGTCTGTTAATGTTAAAAACCCAAAAAGCTAAATAATTATATCAGTGAAAAGCTTTTTCTCTCCATAATTCCACTTCAGGAATTCTGACCCTGGTTTTGCTGATATCCATTACATTCTAGAGGCTTTTTAGACCAGGTAACTTGCACAGCTTCCTCTTGTTCACCAGCAGCACATGGTCTCTTTGGACCATAGTGCCATCTAGCTTCTCTTTTCCTGACCTCAGTAATTCTGTGCTGAATACTAATTCTGTGCTGTGTGATGTAGCATAAGGAGGCCCAGGGAGCTATTGTTAATATAATTGTTGAGATAGTCTTGACAATTTATCTAAATGTACAGCTGATTAAGGGGAAGAAATTACTCAATAGGTCTCTCAATGAACTCCTCTTTGATCATCCCTTCAAAAATGGGAGACAAAAATATTTATTTTCCTTAGGGATCGGTCTTACTGCTTCCCTCCAAAATGGAAAATCAAGATCCATACTGATGCTCTAGGCAACTTACCTGTGCTTTTGTGAAAGCTCTGGCACCATGACCAATACTAACACACACTTCACAGGACATCAAGGGCAACATGGCTGAATCCTCTCACGTTCTGAAGGCATTTGTCTCTTAACAATAAATCCCTGCTCTCAAAGGAGGGATATTTGAAAAGACTTGGAAGGTTCCCTGAGGTGATAAGAAAGAAAACAAACTAGAGGAAGATACTTTTTGTTCATATGAGGGGGGCACTTGTGTCTTCTTCCTTTAGTAACAAAGGCTTTTTTTTATGAGAATAGCAGAGCAGACATTACCCTTGTAACGGGCTGCGTGAAATGGGAACTCTTTGGGGGTAATGGATTTCCTTGTATACACCTCAAAGGTGCCTGGGTTTCCTTCGCTTTTGCAATATATGTAGGACCTACCTATACGGACATACACAACCAGTCCAGCCCCCTTAACAAAGGTGTAACCTCATCACAAATGTTGCAGTAAAAGAGCAGATAAAGACCCTTTCACATATTGGTCTGGCTCACATCCCTGGCAGCTTCCGGTGAGCCAGGACTATACAAAAGCCAATCTAGTTTTCTTAATTTTTCTTTCTAATTCACTGATATGCTCTTTACTGTTAGAAGAGATATTTCCTGCTGTGTCTCAGGAGCATGGTTCACTTCCATCAGCTGTCATCATTACACGCAATTCTCGCTGCTAACGCCTAGTAGTAAAACAGCCAAGTCTTCAAACTCTCACTTCAGACTCAATGGTGAGATAAAGATTTTCCATTAAATTCTACTAATCAACCAAACTTCTTAAATTATTAGGGTATAATAAGGCCTTAATCCCTAAATAATTAACAAACAAACTAATTGAGATTCCACTGCCCTTACTTCTTTTCACATAAACCACTTTAAGTCTGTGAAGACAGAAGGATAAACATGCTACTGAGTAGTGGCCATGGTAAAAGAGGAGGCTGCAGGCTCACAGCCTAAAGAGTCCCTAAAAAGCACACAGAAACAGCAATCTTTACATCTGGCAGTACCAACTCGCATCAGTCACCCTTGCTTAACATCTACAGCCCACCTTGTGATCACTGAATGTATTAATGGGCCATCTTGGCAATGGTGTGTTCATACACTATCTGAATAAAAGTATTTACATTATAGGTACCTATGCCAACCTCGGAATGGCTGGCACACAAACAGCTTTGTACACTCACGCTTGAAACCAAGTATTGATGTCAAAATATTAAAAAAAACATATTGCAACAACTCACCAACTTTGTTCTCAAAATCAATTAACAAAAAGTGGTATTTCAATATAGGACCATGTAAGTGATAAGAATAAGAAACAAAACAACACCACAGTATTTTTACAGATATTTCATTTAAAGATAAAAACTCGTATGTCCTATTTTATCCTGATTATGATGATCAAAATTATTTTCAAATTACAGATAAGATTACCATATAAATAAGCTATTTTATTCCTTAAGTTAATGTAACATTTATAGTGTTAAATGTTACCAAATGAGGCAATGGTTACAAGACCCTTAGTTCTACACGTAGTGGATTTTTATTTTGAGCTATTTTCTCCCCAAGCTGCATGCACACAGATTCCTCAGTATGGTTTCCCTAGATGGTTTTTACATTTGGGAAGATAATTGTTTTATACATTTGTATACTTATGAGACAAATACTTTTTCTTTCCTTTTTAGAATTAAACGAGCAATTTTCTCCAAGATCCAAAATAAAATAGACCAAGGACAGTAACAAAATCTGAAAAAGATACCAGATAATGATTTAAAATTTGTTCTCAGAGTTCTGCCCTTACATTCTACAGAAATCACGTCATTCTCTGAAAGCACGTATTTTATTTTCTGGTAGGTCACCCCCTACCTGCCACCCATAATCTGCAGCCTTGTAAACATGCATATCCCAGGAGTCTTGGCTCTAGTTCCTGGATCAGCTTCCGGGCAGTAGAGGTCACCCGCCTCTGCTACCAGAGACCTTGCAAGAAACAGCCAGAACACCTGGAGCACCATGTTGTTGAACTACAAAAGGTATGTGCTTATCTACTGCATTGACACATGGTGCCAAACAAGCTTTCACATTATTTCTTTGGTCTCTGACTTATAATAACTGTGAGGGTTTTTATATCCTTAAATTCCCAAACTCACCTGAAGGGATGTTTGGCAAAGCATAAGAAGTTCTGACAAGTTTTGTTTGTCAAGTGAAGTAAAGCCATAGCTCAAAAGGCTGGGTATTTTTTAATTATATATACATATATACACATATCAGTATGTAATTTTCCTTAGATGTTACTAACTCAGAAGCAAAATATGTTTTCCCTCAAAAATTTCAAGAAGTATTTGTGTTTGGGCTGAGACCAAGCATGGGACACCGCCATCTCAAAGACACATTTTTTAGCATAGTATGACTACATTGCAGAAGGGACTATAATTATAATCTTGACATTACCATAACAACCGTGGTTGCTATCAGGTGACAGGTATAATATAGATAATCAGTAGACAGTACAATAGCAATATTTAATGATGCATGAGATAGAAGAAAATTAATTCATGCCTTTAATTTAGCTCAGAGCCATCATTGGTTATATTTGTGTGTGACTTTCCTAATCCTGTTAGCACATACATAACAGTTACAATGAAAAGCAAAGAGCCAAGCAAGATATCCAGAGAGTCAGAGAGTTTATGTTTACTCATCATATATAATGAGTAATTTTTGTGTTCTTATTTATCTTTTTTTTTAACATGAGAGAGTTCTACTGTCTTGTTTTAATACCATACCAAAAAAAAGAGAAAAAGCTGATAGCCACAGTCAGAGCTATGAAAAGTGCCTTTGCCGTGAAATCAAACAGGAGTGAGGCTGTTCTTTTGTTTTCCCATGTTGCAGCCTACCAACTCCTTCATTTAATCAGCCTGAGAGAAATAATGCCATGAATTAAAAAAAACCCCGTGATCTAGAGTAAAGGAAGATGCTCAATTGAATGAAAGAGGGACAAAGATGCTCACTGGAGGAGCTATTTGCTGCTATAATGTGCAGCTATAGTGGCTGCACATTCCAAATCCTGCAAGATTTTACTGCTACATTTATAACAAAGTATTAATTGAAAGAGATTTTTTTTATGGAAAAGGACACTCCTGCAATGAAACTATTCCAACAGATAGCAATGAATGAAATGTAACAGAAGACAAAGGAGTAATGCTCAAATATAGATATAAATAAGTACTATTCACATATCTTCACATATTTCTGGTTATTACCTCTGTTCAAATCTTGATGCTCCTGTCTCCACACCTACAACACTGCTACAGCCTTTTCACTGAGCCTTAGAATGAAAGATGCAAAGTTTATAAAAAATCACAGAAACAGTGTTTCACAAGTGATCAAGGTCAGATGCTGTAGGGTGAGAAGAAAGTGTACTGAAAGTGTACACTGAAGTAAGGCAGACAAAGGGGGCAGGAGAAAACAGGACATTTCACTGTGACACCTCAGCAGAACAAACATGAAGCAAAGTTTGTGTAATGCTTTGTAAAACTCTGGCTATTGTTCAGTTCTCTCTTTGCCTCTCATGCTCTCTCATTCCTTTCTTCTGTTGCTAATTCTCACTTGCTTGTTTTCAGGACATCGCACCTCCATCACATGATTACCTTCAGAACAGATCAGGATGGACGCAGCTGTTGCCTGATGGGTATCTGCACTTTTAATTCTGCCCTCAGACTGTCACAGACACTCTTAAGACTCCAGACAGCCTTAAGACACCTATTAAGAAATTTACATCAGAGATAGCAGATATATGAAGCTATGAATAAAATAACAAGATATCAAAGACATCTCTTCCAGGTATAGTAGCTCCTGTTGTTTCTCCCGCCAGGATTGCACTTCCACTTTCCTCACTCAGCTGCTCTCTGAACTCCCAGGAAAAGAGGAAACAGAAAAGCCAAGTCCTGCTGCAGTAATAAAAATACTGCACAGCTATTTTTCACAAATATTAACACCTTCCCTAATGGCAATATCACAGGCAAACACCACCAACATGTCCATTCAGCAAATGTGACATCCATGTACAGTATGGCTCTATGATGCCATTTTTCACCAGCAGCTGTTTCACTTTGTAAGGCTGCTACTGAACACAAGGCATCTTTGGTCTTAAGTAAAGCTTTGCAATAATAGCAGCTCTGTCTTTGTTCCTTTTGTCTTGGTCCTTGAACCATGGGAGCTGGTTCTGCCCAGTGAGAATCCTTCTTTATTCCTTTGTGTTTCTTTAATAACTAATACTAAATATGGGTTTCATCTGCTGCAGGAAAACTTTTGAAGCAGAGCATAATCTTACAGAAGTATAGAAAAAGAACGCTGAAAGATTTTGGCAGAGGCACATTTTTGTCATTCATTATTTCAACCCGTTGTCCCACAAAGGCACAGTTCATCATGCTGAAGCCTATGGTGCTACACAGGTCCTGTGTTTAGCCTGAGCTCCCCCTCCCACAGGCAGTTTGCTTTCCTGCTGAACAAATCAAAAGCTTGACTCTATACTCGTGTGGGGTTGGTGTGGGGTTGCAGGTTACATATCCTATAGCTTGCCCAAAACACCACACGGTTAATCTTCCTGGGGTGGTCATTTATGTTCCTTCAGAAACACAAGGCTTCAGGCCAGAAAGCAGCCATAAGTGGTTTTGGTTTTTTTTGGTTTTTTCAGGATTATTTTGTTTCCAGTTCTTTCATTTCATGAATACCTGCCCAGACCGAGTGTAGGGCAAAAACTGCAAAAACTCGCCATATTGAACTCATCACCAATAAAAAACCAAGGTGGCCCACAGTCTTAAAGCAGAGCTATTTTCCTTTAAGGTCATGTTTTCCAAGCCAGAAGAGATCATTAGATCACCTTGTATGGTAACAGATTGCTTTAAGTACTTGTATTAGGGTGTGTATTCTGTAATGAGGTCACTGTTGGTATTAATCACAATGAGCTCTTCAGCTACAAAGTTTTCTTCTCCAGCCTTCAAACTGTGATTTTTTCTATATTGCCCCTCTTTTTTACATAGCCTTAATCAAATGCAAGTATCTGTAAATACAGACATAGCACTTGCCCATTACTCTACACAGGGAAAAAAACACCTTCAAAACCTACTCAGTCTTAAGTAGAAATTTAACTGTGTGGGATTTGTCCTGCAGGTCTTAAGTCTTAGTTTAATTTGTCTCCCAAAACTTAAGACTGTTCAAGGAGTCATGTCCTGATCAGCAGGATCAAGTACGTTTCCTTTGGTGAAGGAAGTTACAGAAAATACTGAAGAAATGGAAAAAGAAAGAAAGAAAATAGTCTATTACCCTGGTAAAATGATGACAGTGCATGGGAAGGATTGACATAAAAGAGCAAAAAAAGGTAGCTTTCTTAGAAGTTAAACAGTCACGAGAAAAGCTATTTTCGCTGCCAGTTGGGAAAGGGACTTCTGAATTTAAAGAATACTGCAATAATCTAGTTATGTGATTTAAGATGAAATAGAAAGCTAAAGTATATGTTGTCACTTTTTTCTTTAATGAAATGCTACACTTAAACGTCTTCATTTGAAAATAATCTGTATGTGGGTTTTTTTTAAAAATAGCATCAATTTGGTAGTTAGAAAAAAAAGGTTCACAGCGTGCTTATGGCTGACTGAACCTGGAGGTTAGCTAAGATGTTATCCCTGCCTCTAAGTCCAGCAATGCTGTTGAATGCGCGCTCCATAAGAACGCTGATGCAATTTATACCTTTAGTCTTTTTTTATTTCCAGAAAATTTGAGGGTGTGTGGAATGCTTTGTTAAAAGAAGAAATTGAGAATACAATCGCATTGTTTTATTTATTAAGAAAAGCATAAAATTTTGTTTCGTCACATATAGAAAGAATCAAATAATTTGAGATGGTTTATGTCATCATAATCCCAGGCCTCTTTTGGCTTTCAGACTTTGCTCTGTGTTGTTTCTCAGGAGCACACTGTTAGTGCCTTGCCCTGCTATCTTTATCTCCTCTTGTCGTATTTTCCCAGCTTCACTTTGCTGCCTGTACTTTTTTATGCACCTTTGTTTAGGGCAATGATTGTCCAGTCATGCAGACCCACATTACTGTAGCTATCTGATTCCACAAAGCAGCTCAACGGCTTTTTACAACTATCTTAAATTAAGGGTAACTTTAAAAGATTTAATGCAAACTGTAATTTCATGACCACCTCTCCAAGCAATTTTCACAAATAACCTTATGTTAGGGTCTTATTCTAAGGCATCACAATTTTACCTTCAAAAAGCAGGTCCCATACATGTTTCAGCTTGGGCAAACCACAAACTGAGTGGCAGACTTACTTGGGCCATAATGGCCATTTTCAAGCCACACCAGTATAACCAGCCACAATTAATCCAATCTATTACTAACTCCTAGCTGCTCTTGTTTCGGGAAGCCCTGAGAAAATAGCAAAGTAGTAGGCACCTATCGCACATGAGTAACACAGCTGATCTGCAGTACTGTATAATAAATCCAATGCTTTAATGAGATCACACCCCTTATCTAGTATACGTGAAGCCAAGCTGCCCAGCCAGCCTAGGCCGTGCTCAGACAACTTGCTCCACACAACACCAGAGCAAAGGAGAACCTTGCCTCAATTGCTGACAGGATTTCCCACCATCTTCATTTACAGCCCTTGAAAGACTGTTTGGTTGAGACATGTTAAAGGACAATTGGCAACATATCCCTTGCATCTGGAAATTAGTTGAGCGTGACAGAAATTCATCATGAAGAAAAGTGACCATCAAACCAGCAGTGAACACATTTGAGTCAGCTGTAAAAGTAAAGCATAGATGCCAAAAACTGAGTCAGGTCAGTTTTCTCAACCAAGAAGCAGTACCACAGAGGCAGCAGAAGTTGAGATAAGCCGAGCTTCCATCGCAATTTAACAAGGAGTATTTACAATGTGGAAATAGAAAGAATATGGCTGTAGAACAAGGCATACAGGATTTTTCTGAGCAGTAATTTCTCAGATAAACTAATCTTAAGTTGAGACAATTACTCTTAATTATTTTAAATTCAAATTATTTTCTGTGTACTGCTATTTAGGTCACCTGAGTATATTAAAACAGTCAAAGATTTACAGTCAGATGTAATTACATCAAACTTTCCAAGGGATTTCCAGCTCTTCTCTGGAATTAATGCATAGCATAAGGGTAGCTGACTGGAGTTTTGTACATGATAGCATTTTTATACATGTTTGCATTTAAAATGTAGTCTATATAAAATACAGGCATTTCATATTTCACTTGCATGCTATTTTACAAGGGAAGTAGCCCAGAAGTTCCAGTTATCTGATATTTGGACACTGAATTCAGAAATAGGTTATTGCTTTAATTCCAGCCTAAGATGTTCCATAGCCAAACTGAAAGGAGGGGGTATACTCCTTTTTTTCTTTTTTCATTTTGAAGTTTATTCTTTTGCTTATGGCCCAAGTACCGAGCTTTACCAAGTGTCTTCAGTTCCTTTAGCCATGGTGGGAAGTGTCAATGTGCACCCTTCTGTGGGTTCCAGCCTAAGGATTACCTTACAGTAAAACAGGGTCTTACCCCTGGGTGGCCCTTGGTTTACCTTTATTTTGGCAGCCATCCAGAGTGTTTTCCGGAATTGATATAGCTGTGGTTGGAACAGTTTTCCTTCTCCATTTGCTGCCCAAAGCAAAAGCACAGTCACTGTGATGAGAGATTACAACATGGATAAAGTGGCTCCTCCACTCTCCAAGATACGTGCACAGTGTTGATGAAAATAAATCTTGCATATCTTGTATGTTTGTGTTTCCTTGCTAGCCCTCCCCATCTTTCTGACGCTGTCACTCAGTGGCACGCTGTCTCTCACACTGTCTCCAAGATGGAAGAAGAAGCTCTCTGTAAGCCTCAGACTCCAGGAAACTTCTCTTATTTTTCCATGGGTCCTTGTAAGTGGCTAACGTCATTTTCAAAATGTTGATACATTTTCAAGACATCAAGATAATTTATTTTTTTTTCCTTTTGAGGCCTTGGTTCCTTGTCTTTGACAAATCCTGACCTCAAGAAGAATCTTTCTTGTGATGATGGCAAATTTTTCTTATTTGGAAAATAAAAGATTGGTATGGGGATTTTAGATACATCACTGTACCACAGATCCCTTAGACTTGGGAAAAAAATAAATTCTTCCTTTCCTTGTAAAGCAATTTCTGTTGAAACTCAAGTCCCATCAGGAAAGGCAAGAAAAGTGTGGAACGTTATCAAATAGGGCCATATGGCATTTTATATTATACCAATCATATTTGTCTCTACCTTATTATTGTCCCATCATTCAAATATACTCATGAGAGCTGCCAAGCTCTTAATAATACCTGTCAGCCTGTGGAACAAACTCTTGTTGTGAAGAATTTCCCTATGTTCCCACGTCCCCATTCTTCTTCTCAAGGTAGCACAATTTAGGTGATACTGCTCATGGATGCCCATGCATTCAGCCTTTCTTCCAGCCTCTTGTGCCAAAAGGCAAACAGAGCACTAAGTATCACGACCACAAGAACAACAGCAACAAAGTGTGAAAAGAGGAAGAAGGTGCTCAAGCAACAGCGAAGGAAATACAGGTGTTTTAAGTCCATTTCTGGGAGGAATAAGGCTGCAGCACTCACCACCACAGTTTGTTTCCCTCGACAACCTCTGTGCAAGTAGCTGTCGCCTTTCGGAATGCCACACAGAATCTGTCATTTTATATTTAGCAGAGGCTGTGAAATCACACCTCAGCAATAATGTATTTAATAGAAACAATAAACTGATAACTGAACAGGTGATAGGTTAGATGGACAACACTGGTCTCCATATTGCATTGTTTTATCAAGTGCATTACCACAGGCAGAAGCCTTTGTCGAAACAGGCCTTGTATAAAGAGCCTTCAAAACAAAGTATCCAAGCCAGATCACCACAAAGGTGTATGTGTTTTTCTTAACAGTGTCCATAGACAGCAACGTCCAGAGGTTTACCAGGGGCTTTCCTGGTGGAGGGAGGGGGCGTGTGTGGGGCGGTGTGTGTGTGTGTGTGTGTGTGTAATGAGACAAGTGCCAGTTCTTCACAACGTGAACTTTGTGTTCAGTGAGCTTACTTCAAAGAACCACTTCAAATGCTGACAGAATTACCACGATTTTCTAAAAACAAACTTGCAGTAAGTCTCAAAAAGAGCTGTCTAGGTGCCTGACTCATATTGAAATCTTTAAAGCATAACAACAGTTACGTACGTTGCCATATTTACCAGTTAGCCCAGATTTCTGGATTTGGCTGGAGTCCTGGCCGGCACCAGGTGGCGGGCGGCTGCCATCGAGGGGAGCGGAGCTGAGGGGGCGGCGAGGGCCGTGCTGCAGGCGGGCAGGAGACCCCCCACCCCAGCGCCCGTCCCGCTGCCCCGGAGAAGCCGCCAGGGCTGCCTGTCGGTGCGGTGAAAGAGGGAAAGAGCTGCGTGGGGTCAGAAAGGAGCAACAGGAGAACGTACAAAGCGAGGACCCGTCCTTGCGAAGCGACGGGGAGTTGTTCGCGGGCGGGAGCGGTCTGAGGGGACGCGGCTGTTCCCGCCCACCCGGCGCGTGATGGGCCTGAGGGCGCCCCCAGGCGGCGGGGCNGGGCCGCCCGGCGGAACTCCTCGCTGCGCCACGTGTAGAGCAGGGGGTTGAGGGCCGAGAGGGAGCAGAGGAGCAGCCAGCTGGCGGCCTGCAGCGCCGGCGGCGCCGGGCGCAGGAAGAAGCCCAGGAGGCTGACCCACACCAGGGGCTGGGTGCCCAGGAGGAAGACGCAGCAGAGCAGCAGGACGGAGACGCTGCTGAGGCGGCGCTGGGCGCGGCGGGGCGGTGGCGGGGCGGCAGGGAAGGGCAGCTGGTGCAGGAGGTGGAAGTTGAGGACGCTGACCCGCTTGGCGCTGCCCCGCACCCGCCGCACGATGCCGAGGTAGCAGTGGAGCAGCAGCGCGGTCTGGCCCAGAACGGCCAGGGCGAGGAGCAGGGCGGTGTAGCGGGAGCTGCCGTCCGTCTGCCGCGGGGGCGGCTGCTGGCCAGACCCCGGGGTCCAGAGCCCGGGCAGCAGCGGGACCAGGAGCAGGGCGAGGGCCCAGGAGAGCCCGATCATGCAGCCCGTNCCCGCCCGGCGCGTGATGGGCCTGAGGGCGCCCCCAGGCGGCGGGGCGAGGCACCGCGGGTGAGGGCAGCCCGCGGCCCCTCAGCGGGGCGCGGCGGCGGCGTTGGCGCTGCCCACCGTCCCCCGGCGCCGTGGCAGCTGCGGGCAGGGCGNCGGTGGCGGGGCGGCAGGGAAGGGCAGCTGGTGCAGGAGGTGGAAGTTGAGGACGCTGACCCGCTTGGCGCTGCCCCGCACCCGCCGCACGATGCCGAGGTAGCAGTGGAGCAGCAGCGCGGTCTGGCCCAGAACGGCCAGGGCGAGGAGCAGGGCGGTGTAGCGGGAGCTGCCGTCCGTCTGCCGCGGGGGCGGCTGCTGGCCAGACCCCGGGGTCCAGAGCCCGGGCAGCAGCGGGACCAGGAGCAGGGCGAGGGCCCAGGAGAGCCCGATCATGCAGCCCGTGTGCCTCCGCTGGTAGAGGGCCTGGTACACGCTGGGCAGCTTGGTGATGAGCACGTACCTGTTGAAGGCCACCAGCAGGTGAGAGGCCAGGGAGACGGTGAGGCCGAGGCCGAGGAGCCCCCCTCGGAGCAGCCGGTACTCCACCGAGCGAAGGGAGGAGGAGTTGGGAGGCAGCAGCCCCAGCACAGCCTCCTGGGGCATCCACAGGGCGCACACGCTTAGGTCTGCGGCGCAGCCATTCACGATGAAGGCATTGCTGGTTGTCTGCAACTTCTTGAAGGAGAAGACTAAGTAGATGACCATCACATTGGATAAAGTCCCTGAGATAGCTAAGACTGCGTAGAGCAGCGACAGGAAGATGCGGGTCCCGGAGGAGTCCTCCCAGAGCAGCAGCAGAGGCGAGCTAGCACTCCAGGAAGAGGCGTTGGGCATCTCGCTGAATGCAGCTCAATTTTGACTTCTCCCTGTAAATCCCATCCTCGCCTGGGTCAGAAGATCCTGCTGCAGGAGCCTCCCACCAAGCACAAGGGAGGATGTGCAGCTGAGGGACTCCGAGGCAGGTTTCAGTCATACAAGCTCCAAGGTCCAGAAAACGCAGTTTGCAGTAACGATCCAGAGAGCAGCAATGTCCAAGGCAGGTAGGCAGTAAGAGATCCCACAGATTGTAGCTAGAGAAGGTGGGTCCATAGGGAGCAGATAGCTGTTAACAGACCAGAGCGCAACTGAGGATTCTGTAGCTGTGAAAATGCCAAAAGCAGCAGCACCTTGCAATCAGCAGCAGAAACGGCAGCAACTGATACAACGCTTTGCAGTTTCTCCTGTGCCACAGTACGTACACTGTATATCATTCCAGGAAGATTCAGCCCTTCCACTCTTCATGAATTATTCAGCAGATTTTCAACTTGTTAAATCAAGAAGAAAAAAAAAAAATATCCAAACCCTATCATGCTCCAGAAATACTGCAACTACAGTCTGACTCTCTTCTTTGCCTTACCAGTTTCCTGCTTCTAATTCATTTGCACAACTTTCATTTGCAGAAGGCTTTCAAACCAGTATCAGTCACTTCTGTCTGAAATACAATCCATTTACTGTGGAAACTCCTCTGCTAGATACTCACTTAAACTGATTTTTTTTTCTGATCTTGAGAGAAAGTGCACTGTGCTTCTGCAAGCTTGAAGTTAATTTTAGAACTGGTCTATAATAACAATATACTTTCCAAATTAAATCTTTCAAACATGATAGATACACAGATCCCTGGTAAGACAGTACTTACTTGAGGAAGCTGGTCCTCAGTGTACATATTCTACATTTCTTCATAAAAGTCAGACTGTCTCAGCCCTCAGGAAATTCTGCATCACCAACCTGCCGTGAAGGCTGGTGTCAGTAAGTACACAGATAAAACAGACTCGGCGTAGCACACCAAATGGTCTCACAGCAAAATTAATGTGGAGCACAAGTTTCCGCAGAGGTGAATGACAAGTTCTTGGGCGGACTAAAAACTGGTTGAAGAGTGCAGCTTAACACTCCCTTCCCAAATGGAGAAGAGTTGTGGGAGAAGTGGGATTCTGTCAGGAATTCTACAGCGCTTTACTCAATCAGGGCCGAAATGTTAACTCTCCTTACCCTGAAAAAGACGTAATAAGGAACTGCGTAAAAAAGGACTTCTATTTCCTCTCAAAAGCTTTCCAGAAATGGATTCATTTTGTGGTGAGTTTAGGAGAAAAGCTGCTTTTAAAGGTTGGTTGTAGTAGTTGGTTGTATATAGTATTGCTTACCACAGAAGTAAGCAATCCCAGCTTGTAAGGCATATTGTATATATATTGTATATTGATCAAAGATAGTTTATAAGGTGTTTTTAGATGTCGTTAAACTCACAATGCTAACAAATGACAATAGCAAAATAATGTATTAGGATGTAATTATCGTTACAATATAAATTCTTTAAGATAATGAAGTTAATTCATGTGGGTCAATTGATTATTTTGTTGCCACAGCACATCTTTTGGCAGAAGGGTTCATGTTTGCAAATTACAGGACTGTTGATCCAAACGTGAATTTGTTACAAATATGATTATCTATGTTCTTTTTTTAATTAATTAGATTGCTCATGTGCTTAAGGTTAAAGACATATCTGAGTGATTTACTTGATCAGGCCCTTAATTACCATATTTTTTGCCTGCTGCACTTTACAGTGTAGATCTAATCAAGTGTCAAACCTTTTGAGGCCTTTCATTGTTTAGCTGTCAGTAGAGAACAGTTATTATAGAAACGAAAATCCTCCTCTTTCTGCAGTACTGTAATTGAAAAATATATTCTCTAAATCTGTAACAAAAAATATCTCCCTCACCAAAAAGCTTCATAAAGCATACTTTAAAGAGATTTTTAACAGTTTCATAAGGCATTAGCCACACAATCATAGGCCCAGTAGAGACTTGTAGATTTATTTAGTCCTTCCTTACACATTCATCAAACCTCTTTTTAAAGATCTAATATGCTACAGCTTGTTCTCCCAAAACAAAGATATATATTGATATAGGAAGCAACAGAAATGGTACAGTTCAAGGATAAATTAATAGAGGATATAAAACAAATTTCAGGGTATTTCTTAAAAGCTAAAAGATTCTGAAGACCTTGGTCTTTCACTGTCCCAAGTTTGTGGCTGTTCTTGTTAAAAAGCTGATTGTTACAGAACACTGGCTATATTTATTATTAATTTTTAAGAACAAGAAGTTGTACATTAGCTGGCATTTACTGTATTTCATATAATAAATCACTTGAAGTTAAGTCTAGAAAAAGGCTAAGGGAAGAGGTTGATGCCTACGTACTGGAAACTTTTTAATTAACAGTTCTTCCTTTACATTTACTCTACACATCCAAATCAACATCCCTTAATTGTCTGGATCTTGTGGCAGAAGCCTTTAATCATGTTTTTAGATTAGAATGTCACTAGTGTTTGGGGAACTTCTAAAGCATCCGCTCTGTTTCTGGCTTTGCTATTCCTTCAGAGTGGCTGTGTAACAGTTACATGCTGTCCGCATTGTCTCTTGCGGTACAGCCTTACCTGACAGGAATGTTAAGCACCGTGGATAAATAATCATGCAACACAACAAGTGTGCTGAAAATCAGCAGCTGGGTTGAACCGTGTTAGAACCACTTGTCTCTAGGTCTTAATTGATGGAAGGATAAATGGAAGCACGATCTTTTAGGTTCTTATGGACAAAGACCCTGCTGTTAGGGAGATTAAGAAACCTGTTGCACGTGCACAAAAGCTTGAGAAGGCTAGCAGGGAGATCAGTTACAAAAAATACCCGTCATATTAATGCCTTTTTGCAAGGTCATCTTATTTATAAATACATTACGTGCTTTAGAAGAAAGAAGGTAATTTTGAAGAGCTACTCTTCAATTAGAGAACGAATCATACTAGTTTACATCAAAAGATCTAAGTAAGAAACTCCAAGAAACAAGGAAGCTGGCTGATATAGGCATTTTATTATCAATTAGCTGTACATGTATATATATATCTACATTTCAAAATTAATATTTTATTAAGGAAAACTATTTATAACAAAGTACATGTCGAAGTTCTTTATAAGAGGTAGAATTACCTTACCATTAATCTATAATTCATATACAGTATATTGTATATATATGCACACACATATGCTACTCTGTGTGTGTATATGTTACATATACACAGTTGTGAAAAAAGTACAGTATTGCTTGTAAATTATATTAATTCAGTGATTTATATAGCTGCTCTCAGTATTGCTTATTAACACTTTCACTACGACTTTCCATAACAATTTGTGATCTGATCTTAAAAAAATAATGTGGCACTTTATCTTAACTTCCATTGCAAAGCAAATACAGGGCATTCACAGGTCTTCAGGAACAAAGACTGGCAATTCAACCAAATTTTATTTTCAAGTTTCTGTTGACATTGGGAAAACTCCTAAGTAACAAATCTGGTTTGGTTTTGTCTTCAAAATTAGTGACAAATCAAGTCCTCACAGCTGCTTACAGTTTTTGTGGAGTTCTGAAAATTTTAGATGTGATCTCTAACAGTTCCCCGTAATACCACTTCATTCTGAGTCTCATCCCTAACCACACCTGATTAAACTATATATTAAAGAGCATCTTTACTATTGACAAAAACATTCTGTGATACAGGTTACATTAGCTGTATGTTTAACAATAGTTTTCAAATTAAAAAGTTTATGAAGCATCCAACTGATAAGTGGAAATGTAATGTACTTTTAACATTTACTTCAGTATGCTTTGCAAATGAAACTGTACATTTACTGCCAAATGTAGGTTAAAGACATGTAAGTGCGCAGCATTGCCAGATTCATTGTACATACACATTCTTGAATAATCTGCCTTCGTTTTTGCAGTATATATTGCATAGCAAAATTTAACATTCTACATTGAAAAGAAAAAAGTTAAAACATTCCTTTAAGACAAATTGAAAGAAAGCTTTAATTGTTCAACTGAATCCTCTGATAAATTACTTTCTCTTTGCGATGGAGGACGTAAGTTGCATCTCAACAACTATTTTCCCTTTTATTTTTTTCATAGTGTTTCCTTATGAAACATTAGCAGCTGAAAGTGGAAAGCAGACTACGTATCAGGAGATTTCAGTTGATAGTGTGGTAACTAGTCTCTCACTAGTTCAGCTTCCATTAAGTTACCAGAAGACCAATTAGTGAAAATGTAATTACATTAGGCTTTTAGCAATAATGATGGACCCACAAAACAAGAAAAACATCTTGTTCATTAAAAAATTTTCACCTTTGATAAACATGTAAAAATTCTTTAAAATACACATTTTCATAGCAAAGAAGTGAACAATACTAAATTAAAATATATTCTAATCTTTACATATTTGTCATATATATTGCTTATCAAAATATTCTCTTAATACATTTTTAACACTGTACACAAATTAATAAATGTCATAATGAAACTCATTAGAAACATATTCAAGTTGTCTCAGCATTAAAAATTTAAATCTGTATATAACATGGGGTAAAATAATTTCCATAAATTCAACATCAGTGCATCTGCAGTAGTCATTAACAAGAGATTTCTGACTGTTAAGAAGTCTCCTCTCGGTGTTAAGGTTTTAATAGGTCTCGTATTGAAGATTCCTCCTCTGAACAAGCATCTTCCTTAAGTTCTTCTCCTTCATGAAGGACGTCAATTTTAAGAGCTCGATGGGTTTCACCAAAGCAGCAAAGCTTTAGTACTGAACATATTCAGACTGAAGGGACTGTGCAGAGAAGAAAAAATGATTAATCACTGGGGAGGTTATAATTGTATATAACATGCATTTTGCACTTAATGATAAGGAGTAGAGGAAGGACAGGAAGAAGAAAGACAAACAGAGAGTTGGATCTGTATTTTTTGCGTAGGTAAAGATGAATAAAATAGGAGAAACTCAAAAACTGCATACAGTGAAGCCCATCAGCTTTTCTGTATCTACACTTACTTTGCCAAACCAAATTCTAGAGATTACTGAAGAAAGTGTTACAAGAGGGTTGGGTTTGGGTTTTTTTGGTAACAAGAAAATATTGCAAGTTACAAATGCCACCTTAAAACAGAACCTTTAAAAACGTGTTGGAAAAATGTACAATTGCAGCTACTGTAATTGAATTGTTTCCACTTAGCCTGAATGAGAATCAAAGTGCTACTGTAAATAATAGAGCATACTTTAGGTGCTGATTCAGGTAATAACATAGGAAACATACATGGTGTACCTTATTACTAAGAAAAGAGCTACAGCAGTACAATTATGCATATGAGTAAGTTTATGTTTGATTACTAAAACTAGATGAAAACGAAGCACTGCAAATGGTTTATCTGGATTAGCAAGTAGTCAGTATAATTAAGAGGAAAGCATAACCTGGTCTACTCTATTTATTTACATTTCTGGTTACATGGAAGTCTAAGGTTTTATAATAAAGTAATTAGTACAGACAGCATCCAAACATTTTATTACGTCCTACACAGAGGCATTCAAGAATTCATTCTGATGAATAAAAAGCCTTATGAGAGAGTGTTCTTCATTGTACTACTATGGTTATAAATAAACAGCAAGTAAAAAAACCAAACCATATTTTAAAACTGCATCAGTTCACCGCAGTTAGAGAGAAGTACTGGAGAACAACATGAATGCCAGGAAAGGTCACAACCTTGGAATCTTCTTTTCCATTTTCCCACTACTCCTAACTAGTCACTATAGAAATGGTCTTTGGCATCCATAGTGAAACCTATTAGTAGAAGTGCATAATATATATAAATCTTCAGAGCTCTAATACCACAAAACCACTTTTTGTCTACATCTTAAGTCTCTGTGAAAACTTCCAAACAAATGTAACAAGCATTTTTTCATTATCAGCTCAGAATTACCATGGAATAAACAATTGCAGAAGCTTATTTTTCCTCACTCCATCCTCTAATAATCATTCTGGATTATTAGCTTTGGTGAGAGCATTTGTCAAGCTATTTATTACATGTATAAGAGTGAGGCAGAACAAACAGCCCTTCATTAACAAGCCCTTGAAACTTCTGCTCTCATAATGATCCTCAAAGCTTTCTCCTTTTTCAGGGTTGTATTTTAACAATTAGAAAGATGGTTTACACTTAACTAGAGCAGAATTTGAAATGGATCCGTCAAAACTGAATTCCAAGTAAAGTTGATTAACAAACATTAAAAAAAAAAGCATGAAATTTAATTATATACTGTCATACGTTGTAAGAGGACAAGATTACTTTAAGCTTGGATGGAAGAGGACCAGAAAGCACTGTACACTTTGGTTGTTCTTGGTAACGGCTAACATTAGCTGACAAAGAACTATGAGCAGCAGCCCTTTACTCAGCAGACAGTAGTTACCAGGAACTGTACCTCATAATTGAAATAAACAAGCAAACCATAGATTAGAGGTTCTGAAGTTTAAACTAAAATTCTTAAGGTTGTTAGGAATCAACTTACAAAAATAAAAAAAAAATAAAGGCAACATGTAACAAAGAACGAATATCCATGCAGCACAGATTGCGTGGAAACAGACTAGTATTAATTGATGTGACTTCCCACAAAGTTCCTGTTACTAAGAACACGGTGATAGCCGTAACAACCATGCTGTTGTGAATTATACAGACTAATTTTTGAGTTTGGAAAACAAAATTATAGTTGGAGAGGGTTGAGGTTTGGTTCTTTGTGATTTTCTTTTACTTCTGCAGTTAAGTAATTTATGCTCTTAAATTTCTTCACATTGTCCAAAAAGATTGACTGTAATATTTCAAAGCCTGTAATTGTGATTTTTTTTTTTCCAATCTTTTGAGCAGTTTTCTATTTTAAAATTTACATTCCTACCTCCTATTTGCAGTGACTCCAAGTATAGCCTGTGATTCTGAAAGCTTTCTTAAAAAACAAAAAGCCCAAATCCACCTTTACCAGTCATATGCTGGTATTTAACAAAATCTTATTTAAAATAGAGGTAAAAATAGAAGGGGAAAAAAAAAAACAAAGAAAACAGACTGCTGAATTGCAAACAATGTGAGTATAAAATCAGTTAATTGAGTAGAATTCTCAATGTGTACTCCCTACAGTGGTCTCGTGCAGTGTCAAGCTTGGCATTTTATACCCAATTATCAGACATTTAAGCAAAACTAAGAATTAGATAGCTTCACTGCTGTTAATGAGATCTAATGAAGTTCATGCTAAAGTGATGGCTTAGATCACTATCATTTTTCTTCTTCAATAGGAGTCACAGAAAGCCCCCTGCAAGATAAAATAAGCCACAGCTCCACACAGGCACTAGAACTACATTCATACACATTCAACTTCAGGACCAAGTCAGCTGTGAGTTCACTTTTAAGAGGGAACAACCCTACAGCATTTCGGGCTCTCTGTTAGGACGTGAACCTGCACTTCTTCCAGATAATGGCAAGAAGTAATTTCAGATTTTTGAATTGTGCATCAACTCTCCCAAAACACTGTTGCAACAGGACCATTGCAGCAGGCAAGAATTACTGTGAATACACAAGATCTACTTAAAGAAGTGGGGATATAGAAAATGCACATGCACTTGAAGTGATCATCTGAGTCCACTAAATTTACGTGTAAGACAGACCAGTGTTTGTCTCTCTTTTTGCAAAGCTGTCCTATATTCATTAATGATAAGCTCTTATTAAGAAAAACTATTGCACAAGTATAAAGATTGTGTATATGGTATGAATTTTAAAATGCTGCTACACTTCTCCATTTTTTAAAATTTTTCCATCTTGCCAGTTTCCATGACAGCTATAGAAGCAAAAGGTGACTCATCCTCAGACTACCTGGTTACATATTCTTCAATAAAAATGCATTGTAAAGGGTGATATTTGGATTTATAACTATTGTTAAGAACAAAGTAAAAATCTTACTTTGGTACCTTAAATGTGACTATACTCAATAAGAGTGTTTCTGAAAATTATAAATGCAAGAGATACTGGTTAATCAAAACATTAAATTTGTAAAATCGGCAAATAAAATATTCTATTTGGCTAGAATGACAAGTTGCCCATTCTATGAAAATCAAGCTTTTCTTCTAGCTCATCAGTATACAACAGCATAAACATGATAAAAAGGCAGTGGATGATAATCTTACATTGATGAAGGACAAAAACCATTAGGGAAAAATACACTGGCTGATAACAACAGGAAGTCACAGTCATGGTTATTTTGGATTTGTTTTAAATTGAATATAGAAGAATAGTATTAATAAATGGGGTCATAGATGTTTCATTACAAAATAAAGAGTATTGAATAACTCCCTCTTCCATATGGGGCCGGGGGGTGCAGAACATACTTGCATTGCATAAAAAATAAAGTTCCCAATTTCCTCACCAGTGAGATTAAAGAACATTAATTAGAACTGAAGATTTACTGTCCTTAACATGTTAAAATGCTCCTGCACCATTCGCGTTAGTGGTTAACAAACTTCAAAAGAGAAGGAAGAGTGATGAGGTTCTTTTCCAAAATGGAATACCTACACGATTAGAGGCAATTGGCTTCCTAAGTTGGCTAAGTGAGATTCTGCTAATAAAAAGAAGAGGAATATAATTGATATCATTTGAGTTCTTTGATGAAATAAGTTAAATGAATAAACATAACGACCAGTATAGGTAATAGACTTCTGCCATTACCTCATGTGCTCCAATTATAAAAAACTGCAACGTAATACAAACAATTATTTCAACAAGACTAAGATTGGGCTGACAAGACTTACAAGTAATTTCAACATGTAAAGCAGTGAAGTGGAAATCATTCTGGTTTTAACAGAATTCTGCCAGAACTGGTATTAAGGCTTGATGCTACTCCATATTTTGCTCATGAGCTTAAGACGACTGATGAATACCACCAGAAGCAAAAGAGCTGGATGTTAGTGGCTGAAGTGGTATGACAAACCAGTCTTCCCTCATTGGTTAATTGGCTTCTAAGAACACAGTTCTTTGTTTTTAACGTGTTATATTTTCATTCAACCTTTTCAGTGGTTTGAGGAAATGTGCTGATCGTTTCTGTAATGGTTTATATTATCATTTGGTGCTCTTGTACCTTTTGGCCTATTGTGAACAATGTCAGCTTATTTTCATGACTGAGTCACATTAGAGTTATAAAGGTGTTTCTCCCCTTAGGGCTCTGCATGTAGGTTTACATATTTATGCATAATATGCAGCTGTAACCAGAATATGGAAAAAACCTCTAAGAATTGCTGCTGGCAGCATATCATTTACAGAGGGTACAATAGAAAAGAATAGTAATGGGTTGACCTTCTAAAGAATTATTGTTCAAATACATTAAATATGAGACAATATTGAAGGTAAGAAATAAAAACAAAATCAGACACTTTACCACTTAGTTATTCAGATGAGTGATTGCTTTCTACCATTGCTGGCATATTGACTTTGGTTCCAGTATACTCAACTGGAGCCCCTGTCAGTCCTGCTGAGGACTGCCCATCTGTAAAAGCACGTTGCATAAAAGACTGTGAACACCTAAAAAAACCTGAATTTGCAGAACCATCAGAATTCTTAAACAAATGAAATTCTCACAGATGTCTCAAATCAAACATCCTCAGCTTGCTACACACCTTTTCACCTCTCTCCTCACCATTATGCCTGGAGGAATTAAACCAAATTAGTTACTTAAACTAATCCACTTCTCTTCCTCTAGAGCTGGTTTCATCATTAAAAAAGAAAAGACTGGGAGGGTTTCTATATCCAACTCAAGAAAAATCTCTACTTATAGTTTACTTCAATCCCATGCAGCAGGTAAACACACAGCCAAATTAAAGAGGTAAAACAATTTCAAAAAACTGAAAGGATGTGGGCTATATTCAAGAAGTCTCTTGCAAATATGTTATTGCTGATACTTAAAGTAAAAATTTAAACTCAAATTGAAAGTCAATGGAAAACACTCAATGATTCCAAGATCATGGAACATTAACATTTACTTCCAGATAAATTGTAGTGGGTAAGAAGCTAAACGTACTTTCAAACAAAGAGTCTGAAAGCATCAACTATTTTTTTAAAGAATCGCTTTAGGTCAAGCACATCCCAGCACAGTTACTCTATTCCTTTTCCAGTGTAAGTATCCATTGAATTTATAAGAATACAGAATCAAGATCTGTCAAGTAACTCTGTTTTCAATGTACTTTGTGTAGTAGGTAGGTTTCAGTCGCATATGCAATTTCATCCCACAACGGAACAATGAGAATTTATTTCCTGTTGTCTTCTGTCCCCAGAAATTGCAATTCCTGTTCCTGAGCTATAAACATGTGGCTTCTGAACTGTACATGGTGTCACGTACTAGCTCTTAAGGAGAGGGCAGATGTCCCACTTCTTCAGGTAAAAGAGAACACAACCCACGAATGATCTTTTCAGCTGACATCCTTGTTACATGCAAGGTGTGTATTTGCTGTTTTACGACAGGGGACTCGCCGCACTCCAAAAGAGTAGCTCTTAGAACACTGGAACTTTCTTTATACTGAAACCATTTACCAGTGGCAAGGAAACAGAAGAGAGAGGTATAATGTTCTGCAGTTATTTTATTTTACACACAAGTAATTCTATTTCCAACAACTAAAAAAAATAAATACCTGAAGTGTGAGTACTACTAAACACAGGCTGACAGCTTCAATTAATTGTAGGCAATATATTCTATTAAGAACACTGCACTAATTTTTGTAATTAGTAGGATATAAAATCGTTTTTTTGTAGTAGTATGTGTGGGGTTTTTTCCCTAAAAAGTTGAAGTTATTTCTGATTTCATAACTGAAGTTTCTCTTGTCTCTCTTCTCAGGATTTTGTATAGAATTACTTTCAAGTTAAATTAATTTCTCCACGCATTCTCTCTATACAGACGCTTACATACAGAAAGAGGGCACAAAATAAGCTCATGGCAGCAAAGTTGCTGAGTAATAAAAGCTAAAATGGTGAGATCATCAGAAATATCTTGCTCGAAAATGCTTTTCCCATTTGGTGTTAGAAAAGGACTAGGTTTGAAGTTAAGTGGACTCATCTTTCAAATAAGCCCTATCTTTAAGAATGTTGTACCTTCCATTTAGTATGATACATCCAAAGGCTTCTTTGAATTCTGTTACTGCATGAAGACTAAGATACATAATAAACTTAATAGTACGTTACGGATAATTTGAAACAAAAAAATAATCTAAAGGATAAGAAGGTCCATAAAAACAGATACCAGAAAAGGTGTTAATTTTAAGTTCAGGACTAATTTATTTTCATGAACCTTCCATTATCTAGGTGCTTGAAAGAGAAGGGAAAAAAAAGCAGCTGAAATGATAATTACTCAGAAAGGTAACAGACAAAGGTGCTATTCAGAACCATTAAAGGAAGTCAGATAATCATGCTGGGTTAAGATATTTTTTTTGCGACAGCTTTGCTCACAGAAGCAAGGAAGATAAGCATTGGTCAGATGCCTGAAAGTGTTCTTGTGACTATGAACTTACAAGAATTGATTGACTCTGGTATCGTGCTGGAGGAGTTGTAAGGCTCATAAAGGAAGTTTGATGCGTATTCATCAGTCACGGCGCTGTGAAAACTGGTTTGGCTGCTCAGGTTGTTGCCACTACTGCTGTTTCTGTTGTATAAGTTGTTGTTCAGTTCGTGGTTATTTCTGTGAGGCAGCTGCAAGCTGCCATTCATGTGGCTGGAGATTTGTCTTACAGAAAAACCTGTCCTAGAGGACGATGATGTCATTTTGCTCTCATCATCATCTGAAGCAGCATACAGGTTCCCTAGAGAACTGGCTAGCCGGGAGTTTATGGAAACGCTGAATGGAAAACATGCAGGGAAAAAAAATACACACAAGGTATGTACAGATATATACAAAAAAATATCAGACAATTCAGAAGATATTGGGTGAATAACGCAGACCCTCCTGTTGCACACAGGTTTATCTTCTAGCTCTCAAATAATGAAAAACAGAGCCCTTTGTCACAAGTTCCCAAATTTTGTTTATTCAAGCCCTACCATAGCCAGCTTGCACCTCTGTCAAACCATGAGCACGTGCAGGAGATTGTGTTCAAAACTTTAGGCAGTGGCCGATCCACACTGAAGTACTCTGCGTACATATAACAATTAGAGAACTCCTCCTCTGTTTCTTGAAATCAGTAACATGATACAAGTCTTCAAGTACCCAATAAGTAAGATGATAAAATTTGAGAATAAAAATAGGATGTCCTGAAATAGCTTGTTACGTGAGTTATTTTCTTCAAGTAAATATTTGTGCCCAGAAGTTATTAAAAATGCATTATTTACTCTAAACTTCATTTAACATCCATAATTACTTAACACAATAGTAATAATGAAATTAACTAGCAATAAATCAGAGATCATAAAAATCATATTAATTAGTATTTTTCTGAGATTAATAGTTTAAAGAACTGTAGAAAAACTTGCAAGATTTCTATTAACTCATATGAGTAAAAAAAACCCCAACAACCTGAGCAACGTAATACTGTTGCTGACTTGAGATAATCCCACCAAAACTCTCTTACCAGTAGTATAGGTTTTGGGTTTTGTTTGTTTTTAAAATCTGCAGGAAACGAAAGTTTAGCTACTGGAAGAGCAAATCACTTTGTAAGTAAATTTAAGCCTTCTTACATCCAAGAACAAGCAGCACTTGAAAGACTACATATGTGTTGAAATCCATTGCAGTGTACAGTAATTATTTGTACCAAAACGAGAAAAAGATAAAAAACCCAACCTTTTAAGGTTAGAGCCTGAGGATGTGGCCATTCTGCTTATTCTTTCTGCAGATGGTGAATTAACTGCCATCACCTTGGAGGCCTTCAGAGGAGACATGGATCCTTCTGTGCTACCTGAAGTATTCAGTCTAGAAAGAGTGCAAAGTTTTAGTGAGAAGCAAGATTTTCGTAACTGAAATATGCATTTCAGAAACACATACAGTCTTCTGATACGTAGACATATTTTAAGAAGTCTAGGTACTGAGAAGCTCAACAGTTTGCCTGTTTTCAAATATCTGTTCAAAAAATTTTGCAAATATCCCACTCCCAAGTTTTTCCCCTGTGTATCATGCTATAAAGTCAAAGGCTACTTTTCACTTCAATAATTTGTAAACTCTGTCTGGTTTGTATCAAATTTATTGCAAACCAGATTATAAATTTTAAATATTGTAAATTTTAGAAAGAATTTTTTTGCTTATAAAGCAGGTACGAGAAACCCCAAAACCACCACAACACAGCACTGTAGCTTTCATGAGAATATCATCAGCAGTTCCAAGTGACAGCAAGAACATTTTTACAAAGTTGCACGAAACATACATTTCTTTCAAGGGCTGGACTCTTAATTATCAAAATATGAAGAATCTGGTCATGAGCTGTAAGTATGGTACACTGGACATCTTTACATTTACATTACTGGACGTCTTAGTATTACAGTTGTCCATATTACTTTATTAAAGACTAATAAGTGAACAGCCTCACAGTAGCATGAAATTCTTTCCATTGCTAGACCAGGGGATATTATCATAAAAAAATAAAGCTCATATTGCTGTAGGAGTCTGCTATAGGCCTCCCAGCCAAAGAAGTGAGGTGGATGAAGCTTTCTGTAAGCAGCAGGGAGAAATCTCGCAGTCACTTGCCATTGTTCTTGTGGGGAACTTTAACCTCCCGGTGATCTGCTGGGAATACAACACAGCAGAGAGGGAACAATCCAGGAGGTTCCTGGAATGGGTGAAGCATAACTTCCTCACACAGCTGGTGAGCTGACCATGGAAAGTGCCCTCCTGGACCTACTCTTTGTGAAGTGGGAAGAACTTGTGGCAGAAGTAAAGGTTGGAGGCCGTCAAGGGCACAGTGACCGTAAGGTGATTGAGTTCTCAATCCTTGGAGAAACAAAGAGAGGGGTTAGTAAAACTGCCAACTTCGACTTCCGGAGGGCAAACTTTGACCTGTTCAGAAGACTGCTTGACAATATCCCTTGGGAGGCTGCCCTGAAGGATATAGGAGTCTAGGAAGGCTGGACATGCTTCAAAAAGGAAGTCTTAAAGGCACAGGAGCAGGCTGTCCCCATGTGTTGAAAAACTAGGAGGCAGGGAAGGAGATCAGCCTGGCTAAAGAGGGACCTTTAGCTGGATCTCAAAAACAAAAGGAGAGTATATGACACCTTTGGAAGAGGGGACAGGTCTCTCATGAAGCCTATAAATATGTAGTGAAGCTATGCAGGGAGAAAGTTAGGGGAGCCAAAGCGCAGCTAGAGCTCAACCTAGCTACAGCTGTTAGGGATAATAAAATACGTTTCTATAAATTCATTAACAAAAGGATTAGGGAAAATCTCCCTCCTCTATTGGATGCAGAGGAAAACACAGTCACAAAGGATGAGGAAAAGGCTGAGGTGCTCAATGCCTGCTTTGCCTCAGTCTTTAGCAGTAGAACTAGCTGTTCCCTGGACAGTCGGCCTCAGGAGCTAGGACACAGGGAGGGGAAGCAGAATGAGGACATAGCAATTAGAGAGGAAGTGATCAGTGATCTGCTGCACCGCCCGGATGCACACAAGTCTGTGGGACCGGATGGGTTACACCCATGAATGCTGAAAGAGTTGGCAGATGTGCTCGCCAAGCCACTTTCCATTATTTTCCTAAAGTCATGGCTAACTGGGGAGGTCCCAATGGACTGGAGGGTAGCAAATGTAACACCCACCTACAAGAAAG